>JABCKS010025272.1:0-19467 GCA_018851325.1 Termitomyces sp. DKA19 | reverse complement strand
CGTCCTCTCGAGGGCGAAGGAGGATATGATTGTCATGCATCCCTTGCCTCGAGTAAACGGTATGAGGACACCTTTAGATTTAGATCTATCTTTGTTTTGACATGTATTCGTTTCAGAAATTGACCCCGAAGTCGATTTTGATTCGAGACGGGCAGTTTACTTCCGACAGATGCGCTATGGTCTTTTCGTACGTGTCTACTATTATCTTTCATGTTGCCAAGCAAACTTATTACCTTTACGCTCTCCAGATTCGGATGGCACTCCTTGCCAGTGTCATGGCCTGAACATAGCAGCTTTGAGTACAGCGTAGATAGAGAGGTTCATGGGACTCACAACCAAAATTCTTCTTGATTCATACAGCATGGCAGTTGATTACGCATAGCACTCATGGCATTGGTATGACAATGACAATTCAATCTATCATTGTAAGCAACCCATAATACATCTAGATCTTCGTAGTAGAGGGAATTAATTGTATCCAATACCAGAAATTGACGAAATAGAATTTGTATTTCATGTTAGACTCCGTAGTTGAGGGAAAGGTTAGCGTCTGACTTCTCATATGTAAGGTCAATCAATCTCTCTTGTATAATGTCAATTTCTTGTTTGAAGGACTGCCAGAGTTGGATAATTTGGCTGTGTTTGAGTATGCAGGGTTTATTTATCCACATCAATTCTGTTTTTAACACTCCTCCCATAGCAATGCTTGACAGCCATACCTCTATCATGCAGTGGAGTGCCAGTTCTGGCATTGCATGACATGTCCTCACTAGACCTCTTTGAGGCATGCCAACTCTGGCATGGTGGGTGGGCTGTTGGAATAGTTGCTTTACATGTTGGGAAGGTTTTCTTTTTGCCATGTCATCACACATATTCATGAAATTTATGTGGCTGTCAGAGCATTGTCATAGGAGAGTTATGTCATCAGCTGAGGCCACAAATGTAGAGTTTGTGTCCTTGTATCCTTTCACTGTTGTATTTATGTTTTGGTATGTGTGATGTGTCTAATCATTGATACATGTTACCAATGCTAGTTCTAATCCTAACTTTGCTGTACTTAGTCAGAGCCTTAGTTTCAAAACCCAATGTATCCAGTTCCAACTTTGCCATACTCAGTTAAGGCCTTGATCTCAAAACATAATCCTTAGTTTTAGCATTTTAAAACTTGATGCTTAGTCCCAGCCCCAATTTTAGTATGCTCAGTTAGAGCTTTAATCTCAAAACTCAATGCTTAGTCCTAGTTCCAACCTTTGCTATACTTAGTTAGGGCCTTGATTTTGAAACTCAATTCTTAGTCCCAGCCCCAATTTCCCTGTACTTAGTTGCCTTAATTTTAAAACTCAATACTTCATCCCAATTTCAATTTTACTGTACTTAGTTAGAGCCTTAATTTCAAATCTCAATACTTAGTCCTAGTTCCAACTCTGCTGTACTTAGTTAGGGCCTCAATTTCAAAATTCAATACTCATTTCCAGCATTTTAAAATTCAATGCTTAGTTGCAGCCTCAATTTTCCTAAATTCAGTTGTCTTGATTTCAAAACTCAATACTTAGCCCCACTTCTAACTTTGCTGTACTAAGTTGGGGCTTTGAATTCAAAACTCAATACTTAGTCCTAGCATTTCAGAACTCAATGCTTAGTCCTGGCCCCAATTTCACTATACTTAGTCAGGGCCTTGATTTTAAAACTCAATGCTTAGTGTAATTTAATCTCTACTTTAACTTCACTTTATTTAGTTAGAGCTCTATATATGTAGCTTAGTAACTCAGTCTTTACCATAAGCTGAATTTAATGTTGATTAACATTAATCAATCAACAGATTGGCCAATACATACTTTTTGTTGCAGTGGCAACAAAGGCCCATTGTCTTTAGACATCATATATATTTCTACCCCACCTCATTCCTTCTTATATCAGAAGCTGATGACACCCCAGACATGCCCTGAGCTATTTGAGGAATATAGGGAATCTATCCTCTTTTACTGGCAGATCAGGCAATCTGGAATTTCTTCTACCCCACATGTTGAGATGCTATATACTAGAGGGGGAGTGATGTCAGGGGACTACCCTTTCTGACCTCTGCCCCTGTCCAACACCAACTTTCCTTGACTAGTTCTGCTCCCCTGAGGCTTGTTTAATGGCTCCTAGGCATTCTATAGGTCCCTAGAGATCTCTGGAGACCCCTGGAACTTTTTGTGATCCCTTGTCAAGCACTTGGGCTATCTCTAGTCCTCTACACAGTCATTCCCACACCTCTGCTGCCTGTTGATGTGCCACACTGAGTAATAAGGATCCTTAGACTTATTCTCTTTGAATTTCCCTCTACTGAGTGATTAGTCTACCATTTTGTATCATCAATTACAGTTCTAATATACTTTGGATTCTGCTCTGCTAGCTGCATGATTTGGTCATTGCTCTCAGAAGTCACCCTTACACTCTCTTACAGTCTCAGGTGAAGTGGCTGGACTTTCCACACCTTGTAACAAGTGGTGGATTGTCTGGCATCCTTGCCTGAGTGGCCCAATGCAATGGCCACCACATTGTTTCCAGCAGCAAGATATTTGTTTGCCACCTGCACTGCTCCTCCAGATTGGGCAGGAGCCATAGGACCTGGCCCTGGACTCCCCCAAGGAGACATAGGCCTTGCCTCCATGTGATCAGTGGTCCTCTTTGCTATCCTAAGTATGCTAAGGTGGGCTTGCTGGCCTGCCAGCTCTGGCCACTTAGCTATTGCAGTCCCCAGCTTCAGCAACTGTGTCACTGCCAGCAACAACAGTCATCCTGACCAGTTCCTCCCACTGCACTCTAAGTAGTGTGCTGTAGTCTTGACACTGTTTTTGTAGGCCTTAGTCTCTGAAACAAATTCCTCAATGGTATTTATCTCAAGAGTGAGTCTGCTGTCATGTATTAGTATGACCAGCATATTGGAGGGTATACCCTCCAAGAATCACTCACACATCATGAACTTGTTAGGAAATATAGCTATGTTTCAAGCATGGTTAAGCAATGCATCATAGAATCCTTGTACCCTCTCTTCCACTATATAGACTGTGTTGTGGAATGCATCATGAGCATCTTATATAGTTGAGGGTTATATGAATTGATCATATAATCTAAGAATTACATCCTTGAATCTCCAGTAGGATTGTGCCCTATTGATATGTATCACATGTCACAGGTACCACTTGAGGGTGCCCACAGTTAGAAAGTCCATCAATATTTGGACTTTCTCATGTTTATGTCCATTCCCACCATACTGAGCAACTGTATAAAATATGCAGATACTCATCAGCCAGTCTTCAAGCTTCCTGAACTTGGATGACCCAGCATATGGAGTGATCATCTTTGCTGGATCACTTCTTTTTGGCTTGAGTCCTTCTGGTACAGCTAGACAGACAGTAAGCAACTGTTCTATCACCACCCTCAGATGATCATGCATTGTCTGCTAGTGATACTCATGAGCCTCTTCCACTCCCAGAATGATGAAGCATCCACAATATTGTGGTGGCATTGAAAACCACTGCAGCTGTCTCTTGGGGAAGACTGTAGTCCTCTATTGTCCAGCTTCACATCCTACATTGTCACTCCCATCTCCCTCTGGACCCTGATCAGGTCCTCCAGGGTCTGGGGGACCCCCTTCTAGAGGTGGTGATAGTCCTTAATTAGAGAAAAGTGGTCCTTTCCCAGGTCCTCCTCCACCTTCTCCTAGACTGAAGGGTTCATGATATAGTCTGGAGGATAGTAGGGAAGCATGGTCACTTCCAGGTGACTCTCATCCCAAATTACATCTAATATCTTTCTCAAAGGCAGACTGTCTGAGAGGGCTACTCCCTCTCTAGGCAGCCTGCTGTAGATGTACCATGGGACTATTCCTCATTCCACCCTAGGCACCATTACAGGAGAGCAAAACTCTCACTCCTCTATCTTGATTAGCCTAGTACATTTGGGCAGAATGTATCCCTCTGACTAAGCATTATAAAAAGTGTTCCCTTGGAACACCACTTCTTAGTCATTGATATAGGACTGCCCAAAGTCTTCCATGTCTTTGTTGCAGAATTGCTGCAATGCAATTTGATCCTCCCAGGTCAACGTCCATTCTAGATGACTATTGCTGACTTAAAACTGCATTCTTAAATTCCTTTTTCTGCAACTTTTCCTTTTTAAGTTCTTGTTTAAAAAGTCTGACACTTTTATAGCTACTGTATGTAGATAGCCACCTCTAGTTTCAATTTGATCAGCAAACTCTTCAAGTGCTAAAGGTTCCTCATCCTTCCAACCTGGTTCTTTGTTGGCTTTAACTGGATACTTGAAGTGCATTACCTTTGGCTGATCCACCAACTCTGAATTAACAGGTGGATACTCTTCATCTCCTGGCTACTCAGGTCTTCTTGACAGGCCATCAACACTCAAGGTTTTTCCTGGAACATGCCTCAAATTAAAATGATAAAGTAGTACATCCTCAATCCACATCATAATAGTGACATTGGGCCCTAATCCAGAATTGCTTAGCATTGCCTTCAAATACTTTGCATCTGTCTCAACCACAAGCTTCCTACATCCAACCAACCAATACTTGTTGGCCTGCAAAACCCTCATCAAACTATAGAGTTCTCTCTTGGGTTGTAAAAACCTTACCTCCCTTTCATTCAAGGTAATAGATCCTAGTTTAGCACAAGTGCATTACTTAGGATTGTCTGGGGCTTCTTGGAAGATTCCAGACCTCACTGCCATCCAAGAAGTATCAACTAATAAGACCACTGCTCCTTCTGACTTATAGGCTAAGGGTTTTAGAGGTGCACTTTCAGCTAACAACTTCTTCAACTGGGCTATTGCTACTTGTTGCTCTTCCCCCCAAACAAATGGTGTGGAGTTTTGAGTCAACCTTATTGATAGGTGCAGCCACTCTAGCATAGTCCTTGATGAACATCCTAAAGGTACCATAGGTCCCTAGGGAAGCTCTGACATTTGACATATGCTGGCAATCACCCCATCCTATAACAATAGCCAAGCACTTGGTCTCTAGTTTCTTTCCCTTATAGGAACACCTATGACCAACTGCTACAATCTCATCTGCACAGACTACTGATTTCTTTCTAGAGAAATATTCCCCAGCAGATTTGATTCTCTATAACACTCTGTTCACATTGAGCAGATGTTCCCATACAAATCTCCTGATGTCTGGATTTTCTGGAATGACTTCATAGCTGCCATCTGGCAATTCATACCTATGAGATGGTCCTCTGACTGACACATTATCAATGTATGGCAAAGGTACATAAGGAATTTCATCTTTCAAGATGAAATTAATGTCATCATGGAGTATTGCTACTGAATTTGTCTATTCTATTGGAAGGGTTACTATAAGGGAACAACTCCATTATAGGTAACTCTGACTCTATATGGCCTTAGTCACAGGTGTAGCATCATCTCTAGTGCATCCAACTGACTGGCCACCAAGCCCCTGCACCCTCCTGTCAGTATTAGTCTGCCCTTTGTAGTCATCAGACTTTATTTCTCCTTTTGATGTATTGTTAGTCATTACTGTTTAGCATACCTAGGCCACTTACTACATATAGCATTAGTTATAGCATAGCCATAGATGTAGTATAGAAGCCAGACAGCAGGATAGGATATTTTCTGACCAAACAATAGCAGTGCTCTTTTGGCCTATCTATTGAACTGACTATAAGAGAACCCCAGCATTGCTATCCATGCTTTGCTTACTATGCTTGCCTCTCACCCAACTCTTAGCTGCCTCTGTACTTCTTTGAATCTTACTTGCCACCAATATCTGCCTACTCTTGCTAAGTTTACCCACAGAGTGTTTGTTCCCTCACAGTTACCAACCTCAAAGCTTCAAAGGGTGTCTGAAAGGTAGTATAATCCCTAAACCTCACATCCAATACTCTCTCATTATATCCCACATACAAGTCAAAGATCCCTCTATAAGCTCTACCAGCAAAGTGACTAGCCAACTCTTCAGTTGCTGGTGGCAATCCAAAGTGTGCTATTGTCATCTTGTTCAAAGGTTCCAAGCTGTGGACTATCCTCAAACTCTCACTATCCTTCTTCAACACTGTGAACCATTGGGATCTGTATGAAGAATTGGATGGTTCATAAACACCAGCCTCAATCTTCTGTTTAATCATTTTACAGATTTTGTCCCTTAGTCCTAGAGCAATAGAAATGGTCTTCAATACCCAAAGGATGTAAAAGATTACAGGCATCACTACAGGAAATCCTTGAGAAAGCCTGCTCCTGCAACATTATCAAATAATGTACTGCCTTCATCTCCTCTGGCCATAGTCTGTACCATGTACTTGGTCAATGATTTCCTTGTACTCAGCAGTATACCTTCCTGTGGGTTTGAATCAGGTGGGTTTGGGTCAAGCTTTGGCATGTCTGCCAATGGGTCTCCAATAATGCACCTTTCAATTTTGAACTCCTTAGGAGAGGTTCCTAGTACAGGCTTCATCCTTCTAGCAACAAGTTTATATTTCTTAGAAAATACTTGTGCAGTTTCCCCCATACTTGCTCCTAACTTTGGGCTATCCTGCTGTCCCAAGATCCCTTCTAGCTTCCCTGGTAGCTGACACAGCTGCCCATTCAGATAGGCTGCTAATATCTGCTTCTCCTTCTCCTCAGCCTTTCCCTCCAATTTAAAAGCCTGTAGATATACATCTCCCAACTCTTGGTTCTTGAATCCACTATTGTTTATAGTGTATCTGGTCACCACTCCTTCTCCATCCTTCTAATTCTCCCAACATTACTGCTACCTCTCCCTAGTCTATGACCAGCTTATTGAGACTCAAAATTTTGGTTTTCCATCTCCCCCACTTTCTGCCTTAGGTATCTTCCCTCTTTGAAGAGTGGGCAGAGCTGTCCAGCATCCAGTATCAGGATTTCTGATGGTTATAATAGCATTGCCATCTTATAGGTTTTGTATGTTGCTTTCTATCAGTGTGTCAAGAGGTTAACCCAGCAAAACAGTATAAACTAGCTTGACAAAGATGTGTGCTTGCAAGTAAATGGTGAAGCCTTCAGCAAAAGTGAATATTACACTTTTGGCTAAACCAACTGATGTATCTACTTAACTATTGGCACTCTCCATCCTCAGGCATATGTTTGAATCCCAAGTCAACTCTAAACAAAGTGCCTCATCTAGTGCCATGCTGACTATTTGAGAACCACTGTCTAGAATTGTCTCTACTTGTCCCTTCTGATTGATAGTGGGGTACAAGGATCTCAACACTTGCAAATACCTAGCTATATACACTACTACTGGCTTTTCTCCTGAAGAGATATTTTTCAAGTAAGTGACTATGCAATTCTGATGTACAACTGCATCAGTAGGCAATCCATCCTGTGTCCCATCTGCAATGAATCAGGTTGCTATTGGTAGATCATTGACATTCTACTTTGTCAGGTGGTTTCTTTTCCCTTATAGTCTACTGTTGAACTGCTACCTTTGGGACATTGGAATCCCTAGACTTAGTCTCTGATTTGAGAGTCAATCTATGTATCATTGCTTCTCTTAATCCGGGAGACACAGCTAACAGTTCTTTAGTGCTGAAAGGTACAGTAGCCTCCCAGAGTTTATCAATGGTCCTATCCCACTCCTTCCTCCTTGTTTCTGTCAGGGAACTTTTAACAGTGTCCTGCACTGGCAAGTCTAGTCCCTCATTGAAGGCTGAAACCTTCTCAAAAGGTAAATCCAGGTTGTGTGCAACTCTGGGTGGATTCACCAGAGTTAGCTGTTCTTTCCGAGCGTTCTTTAGATCCTCTCTCAGACAAGAGAGATACTCTTGGATAAGCTGCCTCTTTCCCCTTTGTTGGAATTCACCAACAAACCTCATGTGTCAGGGTGGCCACTGGCCAAAGATGACTGCATATGGTCAGGGTGGCCACTGGCCAAAGATGACCACGTACAATTTCTTTATTCCTCTATATTGCTTTGACATATAGCATATCACACAATCACACCATTGTCTCATAGATTAATATATAAACCATGTATGTAGAATTACACCCTCAGTCACTTATACATGACTGAGGGTGAGTAACTTGATTACTATTGATGAATGTTACCTATACTTACATTGTACCATAGATTAGAATCACTTACTTATATTCTGTATAGGTACGATCATACAATACAGTCACTTATACATGACTGAGGATTAGAATCACTTACTTATATTCTGTATAGGTTCTAACAGGTTATGGGCTCTTGCTGTTGCACCCTTTGAGGAAGCAGAAACAGACCAACAAATCCTATACACATCACAAATATCACATATCTCCGACCCTGAGTCTCAATTGATCATGCATTATCAGCATGCCCCTATCTTATCTGTACATGAGCCCTATTGTATTCCTTTGTTCTCTGGCTAGGACCATCAAACATACTACCCTCATGCTACTATGGGATCCAAATCCCCCACAACACCCACTGTCATGTCTACCAACACTACTTACCCTCGCATTTGCCCTGCCAAACTTAATGCCCACTGGCCGAGCATGATTGCTCCTTTTGACCGTACTACTGGAGAATTTACAAAATGGTTGAACAAACTTGAGATCTTCCTCCAGCAAAGCAGACTGGATTGCTACATCTTCTCCCCAGCAAGCAAACCCAACCTCCTTATCATGGAGCCTGACTCCAGCATGGAACCCATGGCATATGCCAATTGGATTGCAAATAATGGGTTAATCATAGGTGTAATTTGGGCGGCTATCTCTGATGCAGAACAGGAAGGTTTAGTCACTGACAGTACCGCTAAGCAGTGTTATGAGGCTCTGAAAGCCTGAGCACAGAGCAAAGGTCCTGTCAAACAGGTCACCCTCATTCGCAAAGCCCTTACCACTTATGTCCCGGTATCTAAGCCATTAGAAGTCACTGCTAGGAAGATTTGTGAGTTGATTGATAGGGGGTTTGCAATAGGAACAATTGACAGGGACCTCCTCAAATGCATTGCCCTCCTTAACTCCATTAACAACAAGTCCTTTGAATCCATACAGACCCAGGTATCTTGCGGCCTTGCAGACTCCACAAAGGAAAGGCAGTACACCTCTGCAGACATTTGAAAACTCTTCCAGACTATAGACAGCCTTGCTACCCTCTCCAAAGCACCCAACGCCGACATTGCCCTCGCCGCCAAAGACACCGGAGCTCATCTTCCAGGACACAACCATGGCTCAGGACAGGCCTGCTGCAAACTGTGTTTCTCCATGAAAATGCCATGCCGAGGACACCAAGCAATGGTGCATGCGACCTGGAGGAGGGATGGCCAGCAAAACGATCAAAGAATCAATAAACGCACACAGAGCTGCATGAGGAGGAGGAAAACAGAAGAAAGGAGGAGCTGGTAATCAGATCAAGAATGGCGTTGGAGTCAAAGGTTCCAATGGCCAAGCATATATTGTAGACATGTCGAACCTCCAGAAGATCCAACTCGACACCATCATGTCCAAACCAAATGAGTTTGCAGGTCTCATGTCTACTGAATCCACGGAATTCTTTGAATACCAAGGATTTATGGCTGAAGGAGATAGTAACAAAGAACCACAAGTCTCCATCAACTGGAACAAGTACACTTCACCACACCTCGAATCCATCCTTGCGACAATGGTTATAGCACCATTGAACCAGGCAGAACAAACGCCACTAGTCTCTCTGACCAAAAAACCATTCTATGTGGACTCGGGCGCCACCATACACATATCCCCTTGCTTATCGGACTTTGTCACTCTCAGAGCCATCGATCCTCGCCCAGTTAAAGGAGTAGGCAGCACATCCATTGCAGCCATGGGAATAGGCAAGATTTGCCTGCACATCCAAGGCAAGGCTGAGATAGTACTCAAAAATGCACTCTACATTCTGAAGTCAACAGTTTGCCTCATATCTGTAAGCTTGCTTGCAGTATTCATGAACGCGTCCATCACCTTCAATCTAAAAGGAGTCACAATCCTTGATCAGAACAGTGGCATACTTCTAGCTTCAGGACCATTGATCCCTGGACGACGATTATACACACTAGACCTCCAGGATGCACTTGCCAAACATGCTCTATCAGCACAACACCCCGTGAAACTTGACACCTGGCACTGGCGACTTGGGCATGCTAACTATCAAGTAGTTGCAACCATGGCATGCGCTGGCCTACTCCCAGGTATGCCCTCTGCTTCCCTCCTTGACCAACCGAAATGTGACCTCTGCATTCTTGGGAAGCAGACACAATCACCGGTACCCAAAGTGAGGGAGGAAGGGCGTAGGGCAACGGAGAAACTACAGATAGTTTGGATAGACCTGGCAGGACCCATGAGTGTACAGTCACATACCAGAAACAAATATGTTATGGATTTGGTTGATGATTTCACGAATATAGCATGGTCAATTCCACTTAAGTCAAAGAGTGACGCGTTCCCGGCACTACAAGCATGGCAGAAAACACAAGAAGTCAAAACAAGGTTGAAAATTGGTACATATCGCACAGGACATGATGGCAAACTCGACAGCGCAAAAATGCAAGCATGGTTAGCCACTACAGGAACTAAATAGGAATATGGCGCACCATACACCTCTCAACACATGGGTTGCATAGAGCAGATGCATCGAACTCTTCAAGGTAAAGCAAGAACCATGAGATTGGCTGTGAAATGCCCAAACAATCTATGGGACGAGTTTTACATAACAGCAATGCACTTACATGCCAAAACTCCTATGAAATCCCTACACGGAAAGACACCATACGAGCTCTGGTACAATTGCACACCAGACTATTCCTACATGCACGAAATAGGTTGTAAGGCATTCATGCTCATCCTCAACCAGCACAACCCAAAGATCAACAGTTGATCTATAAAATGTGTCCTAATCAGTTACGGTCAAAATTCCAAGACGTACTGCTGCTATGACCCAAGAACTCAGAAAGTGTATGATTCCTACCATGTTAAATTCCTCAAAAGGCACGATGGATACCCTATCACAACAGCGCCGGTAGACACTGAGAGGCAAAAAGAACCAACTTCGATACATCAAGTTAGTGAATCAGCAAATGATCTTCCTTTTACCATGGTCAGCGACAATGATGATGATGAAGAAAATGCACCACCTCCCATACCACCTACACTACCTGATGTTAATGACCCAGCAGCACGACACGATGAACAGAGGCCTGAAGAACCAATGCATCAGGAACCCTGCCGATCTGGCCAAATCCAAATACCCACCGCTAAAGCCAACCCTGATAATCCAGCAATGACATGCATGGAAAGGGCTGTTCAAGAGTCACGCAAAGCCAGAGAACGTGTTTGTGCTGTGAGGACTGAGGAATGCCTAGGAAGAGGTGTGGCACAACCTGACATACCTCCGGATTACATCGTTGCATAAAACCACGTGGAGAACGATCCCGCCGAACTCAACCTGGCTAACCTGACTTCTCTTGACAAAATAGAAGAACTCATGCTCACCGCTGAATCACTTGACAACCTGACATATGTTGACTTGGGCGACAAACCTCATAGCTGGAAGGAAGCTCAATGATCAGCCGATGCCAAACAATGGGAAGACACGTATAAGGAGGAGATCACATCGCTCCAAGACATGGGCATATGGGAACTAGTACCCAGAAAAGATGTGCCCACTGGACAAAAAATAAGGAAAGGACGTCCAATCTTCAAAATAAAGCATAATGAGCACGGACAAGCGGTCAGATTCAAGGTGCACCTCGTGTTCAAGGGATATGAACAGATATACGGGCAAGACTACACGAAAACAACTTCACCCACAGCGCACATGGAATCGTGGAGAATTCTCCTACACTTAGTGGCCTCAAATGGATGGAACATGACTCAAATCGATGTTAAAACTGCCTTTCTCTATGGATTACTCCCTGACAAAGAAATCCAATACATGGAACAGCCCAAAGGATTTGAGGAATCAGGTAAAGAAGACTGGGTCTGCCATCTGGTAAGAGGTCTATACGGTATGAAGCAAGCTGGGCAAATTTGGAACCACACACTCAACAGCAACATGGTCATGGGGATTCACCAGGTTACCTTGCAAGTCATGTATATATTACCAAAAAAACGGATACTGGTATCACAATAGCAGCCGTACATGTTGATGATTTTCTATCTATAGCCAGTAGCAAAGAAGAAAATGAACAGTTCAAAGATCAAATGCGTCAAGTATGGACTATTTCCGATCTGGGGCTCCCAAAATTTGTTGTCAGTATCGCCATAGAATGGGACATCAAAAACTCATCTGTTTGTCTGTCACAAAAAGCTCTCATAGACAAAATTATCCTGCAGTTTGGTCAAAAAGATGCGTCACCATTATCCCTCCCAATGGACCCTGGTCTCAAGCTTAGAAGAACCGATTGCGCCATGCTAAGCAAAGAAGAACAGTCCTTATTGCAACAAACACTGTACCAACAACTTGTAGGTTGCCTCCTCTACATTGCCATCTTGACCAGACCAGACATTGTGTATGCGGTACAGCAACTAATGCAGTATGTCGACTCTTACGCCACAGTTCACTGGAACGCAGCAATACAACTTGTGCGATATCTGAAAGGAACTCGAGACATCAAGCTGACACTGGGCGGCAGGAAGAATCCTCTCACCTTAATAGGATTCACCGACTCCGATTGGGTGAACTGCCTTGACACCCGGTAGAGTGTTGGGGGATACGCTTGGAGCCTGGGATCAGGGGTCATCTCTTGGGCAGCATGCAAACAAAAAACAGTAGCTGCATTGTCATGTGAGGCCGAGTACATGGCCACTTTTGAGAGCACCCAGGAGTGCATATGGCTACATGCACTTCTCAAAGGCATTGGATATGACATCACAGCAAAGCCCACCCCCATTCTATGTGATAATAACACGGCAATCAAACTGTCTGAAGACCCGACCCTACACTCCCACATAAAACATGTCGATATCAAGTACCACTTCCTTAGAGAGCATGCCCAATCGAACGAAATATCAATCCGATACATCAACACAAAATACAACGTTGCTGACCTCTTCACGAAAGCTCTTCCAACACCTCGCTTTACAAGACTACGCACCCTGCTCGGACTTGAATAACACCACGATTCCATGCGAGGAGGAGACACAATGAGGTTTCCGTTGAGGAGGAGTGTTGGAATTCACTGACAAACCTCATGTGTCAGGGTGGCCACTGGCCAAAGATGACTGTGTACAATTCCTTTATTCCTCTATATTGCTTCGACATATAGCATATCACACAATCACACCATTGTCTTATAGATTAATATATAAACCATGTATGTAGAATTACACCCTCAGTCACTTATACACAACTGAGGGTGAGTAACTTGATTACTATTGACGAATGTTACCTATACTTACATCATACCATAGATTAGAATCACTTACTTATATTCTGTATAGGTACGATCATACAATACAGTCACTTATACATGACTGAGGATTAGAATCACTTACTTATATTCTGTATAGGTTCTAACACCCTTTGTCATCCTTGAGTCCTTTAAAAATTTTTAGAGACAGACTTCTATCCACCAACAGGATTAGCTGTGCTCCTTGTACTGACCAGCACACTAAGCAACTCAGTCATCCTGTTGAATCCTTTCTCCAATTCCCCTAAGCAGTCTGATTCCTTATGCTGTATGCTTTCTAATATATCATCTCTTGTGTCTCTAGCTGCATTTACATAGATAGAATAAGTGACTGTATTCTGACTGGTCATCTGGTGGCTATTGAAAGTACATATTGATTTGTTTATCATGTATCTGCACTAGTCTAGCATAAGGAGATATACCAGCAGGATCCCTGGGCAAGGGAGAACCATTGAGTAGTGGGCTCTGCCTTTCAGCAGGATGATCCATCCCTTTTGTACATCTGCCTTGATCACTTCATACTCTGAGATTCTATGTCCAGCTTGCCAACAATAGAAACAAGTAACAGCACTCCTCTGAGAAATTGGAACTGGAGAAAGTCCTTCTATTCTGACACTCTGATTTCCTCTGGTATTTAAGAAAGTGTTGTGCATGTCTAGCTGGCTATTTTGCAAGACTTGCATAGCACTCTGGATGCTTTCCATCTGTTTCTCAATGGTAACCACAGCACCTTGTAGATGAACCATTCTCTCTTCTGCCTCCTCCTTTTTGTTGTGTCTGCTACTGCTATCCACTTTCTCCACTCTTTCTTCTCTAGGACTTCTCAGAGTAGCACCATCTATCAAAGTCCCCACTACTGTAAGCACCTCAAATAAGTCATACTTATTGTCCTTGTGCCTATCCCTAGCAGGATCCTTGGAGTGGCCATATCTACTAATAAGCCTCTCTATGACATCTACAAAGGTTGGGATAAAGCATTCTAGGAATTTGTCTACCAGAGACCCATTCCCAGTAACCCTTGGCTAACTTCTTAGCTTCCGCCCTAAACTTCCTGATTAGAGAATGGATCTCTGTGGTGTTATTCCTACTCAGTCTGGTATGTTTTTTTTTTTTTTTTTTTTTTTTTGACCTGCTAGGGAAATGCTCTATGTTGGGGTCAACTGTCTATCTACAGCTTATATTTATCTGTCCTGTCTAATAATGTCATCTATATCTAAGTGGCAGCTGTGCCCAGATCTGGACTCAAGTCCATATTATGCCCTCTTAGGTGAGGTCTGTAAGTACTCAGGTAGGGTCTGTCAGTATAGTATGTAAGTGAAATCAGTAAGGTATAGTTGGGCCATATGACTTGCTGTCAAATATTGTTCATCTCCATAGTAACTATCAGGTCTCTGTAGGATTGTTCAAACTGTTTTGTCACATGTATGTATGTGAACAGGACTTTGATTGCATTGGGATCACTGAGCAAAGTGCTTAGACTTTTGGGCCCTGGGTGGATTACTTTGTACATGTCATTTCTGTGAGCATTATGCATGTGGCAGTCTAGCAGATAGTGGCAAACTATTTCTGGAGTGTCACTGCAGGCTGTGCATGTTGGAGACTCTGCTTTCTAGATATGGTGTAGGTAGTGATTAAGCAAGCAGTGTCCAGTACAGAGCTGGACTAGGAGAGATGTGTGTTTTTGCAGTAGTTCTGCTAGCATAGTAATGATTTTTGCTGCATTTGGCATGTTTGGATTGATGGATTTGACTTTTACAAAGTGTGGTGATTGCAAGAGTGTTTCCCATGCTGCCTCTTTCCATCTTTCTTTGTGTACTGTGATTATGGCTGCTCTGGATTTTGGAAATGGTTTCTGCAGGAATTGCAGTCCAGCCATGCTTGTCTCATTGCTCTTTGCCACTTTTTTAGCCTCTTTGTCTGCTCTTGTGTTTTCTGATATGCCCTTGTATCCTTGAATCCAATACACCTCTATGCTTGCATTTGATCTGGCCTTTCTGATCCTGTGTATACCTTTGAATACCTCATCAATAAAATATCACCCTGTCTCTGGTTTTAGGTCCTGTAAGGCCTTCAAACCTACTTAGTTGTCCAATCCCACTGTCAACATCCTCACTGCTCTCATTACCTGCCTACTTTTCAACTCCCTTTTCAATAAGTCCATTCCTAGCGCTTGCCCTACACATTTGCCTTCAAACATTATGTGTTCCTTCTCCATCCCTGAACATTTCCTCACACCCTTGGTCTTTCAAGCCCCCTGTACAACATTGCTGCCATGCCTATCTTCTCCTTGTACTCTGAGCCATCTGTATAGATTTTGATGTCCACCTTGATGTTCCACTCTCTCTCTACTATCTCCTCCACTGAGCCATCAATCATCATGCTAACTAGACACTTTTACCCTGAGGACTTCTTCACAACATCTATTGCTTTCACCTCATTGAGGTTGTTGCCTAGTGCTTTTAGGATATAGTATAAAGGTGCTTGATGTCTCTTGACAAACTTGGCTACATGTCTGGTGGGCTTGTATAAGGGATGTGTTTCTAGCATTGTGGCTATTCATGCTGCAACTTACACACAGATTTTTTATATCCCATATGTCTATGGGCAAGAACCCCATATGGGTATTGAGCATGTTGTTTGGTGTGGTCTGTAGTGCCCTCAGTGTCTGCAGTACTCCCATCCTCTGTACCCTTTCCAGCTTGGCTTTAGTCCCCCTCAACTTCCATATCAGCTTCCTGTTCACCTCAATGTCTGGAGTGCATCAAACATTAGCTATGTACAGCATTGCTGGTGCCACCACTGCTTCATACAACCTCCTTGCAAACCTGCTACTCATTCCTCCATTCACCTCAACCAGCCTCCTTGTTTTTGTCACTACAGTGGCCCCTTTGCCATAAGCATGAGCAGCATACTTTTAAAATTGCAGTTCCTGGTCTACCATCACCTCTAGGAACTTGTGGACAGGTTTAACCATAATGTTTGTGTCTACCACTCTGATATCTGGTCTCCTTGGTAGTCTGGACTTTCCTCCCCTGTAACAATCCTTACTCTTCCTCTTCAAGAATCCCACCCCTACAAACTTCCTTGTCTTGTACAGTGAAAAGTGTATGACTGTCTATCTCCCTGCTCCATTTTCTCTCTCCATCATACTCTCCACCTTTCTAGCTGCCTCCTCTATGTCCTGCCCCTCTGCCACTATCACCATATCATCTGCAAATGAGGTGACCAGTTCCCTCTTTCTCCTTAGCTCCCTCTATCTGCCTGGCATTGGAGAAGTTGTAACACAGGCCTGACATGTTACACCCTTGGTCCAATCCACTCTTGACAGGTATCAATGCTGATGTGTAATCATCAAGCAAAATCACCATCGGCTTTCCCTTCAGCTTTGCCTCAAACTATTTCACCACCTCATTAGGTACACCTCTGCTTCTCATATCATGTGTGAGGACTTCTGGCACTGTGTTGGAGAATGCCCCTTTGACATCTAGAAAGAGTGCCACTACCTTCTTGTTCCTCCACTATGTGTCCTTGACAAATGCTGTGAGTTTGTGAAGCAAGTCTGTTGTTGACCAGCCTAGGCATCCTCCAAATTGATGTTTCAAAAGGATGTTGTGTTTCTCCACCAGAAAGGCTAGCTTTGTCTTCACACACATGAAGACAGGACCTTGACAATCATGTCAAGTAACACAATGGACTGATATGAGTTTGGGTTGCTGTAGTCATCCCTCCCCAGCTTCTTTATTACTACCATCCTAAAGGTTTTCCACCTGTCTGAGTACACTCCAAGTACAAGTGTGGCTCTGAATACTGGGCCAAGATATGGGACCAGTGTATACCTAGCCTTTATGATCATCACATTGGAAATTCCACTCAGCCCTAGGGCCTTGTGAGGTCAGAGTTTTGCCACCACTACATATATCTCCTTGTTGATGATTGGCATCCATTCAAAGGCTGCTAGCAGGTACTGATGTCCATCTGAGATGTTGCAGTCCTCTGACTTGTCATAAAAGAATGCCTTGTGAAAAACCCTTACTTTTTTCCAGTTCTTCTCCACCTCTGGTCCCATTGCTAACCTTTTCACTGAGTACTGGTACCCTCATACTCCTTCCATCCAATGGTGTTGCTATCATGAAGTTCTTTGCATTTCACACCAACTTTGTGTCCATGTTCTCTAACCATTCCTCCCAGTGCACTCTCTTTGCATCCTTGATTGCCTGTTCATAATTATTCCTTGCCCTCCTGAATGCCTCATGTGCTGGGTGATCTATCTCTGCTATCCACCTCCACAACTCCCTGTCCAGTGCTCATGCCTTGGCTCTCATCCTCAACAAATCCTTGTTCCATCACCTCTTCATGTAGGGTGACTTCCACCTCCTCTGTACCCTTGCTTCCACTGTACCCCTCAATACATCCATGATTCTGTTGAGCCTCCCTTCTATTTCCTCCTTCAAGTTGACCTTTGTCTTCAGTATCCCCTCCAGCCACTTTCCCAACTCCTCTTCAAACTCCTCCTAGTCAACCTCCCTAAAGTTCCAGCCCCTCTCCTCTCTTCTTTCTGCTGCTGCCTCTACAATTATGATGATTGGAAAATGGCCCACCCTTGGGCCCTGTTTATGTTGTAATGCCTTGCACTTTACTATTCTGTTCTGTAAATTGTTAGTAACAAATATATTATTGGGACAAGTGAAGTTCTTTGTGTTGTTGGCTTTGAGCATTGGAATGTCTGGTCACAGTGTCATCACTATTCTGTTTGCCATCAGCATACAAATGAGATCCTCTGCTTTGTCAAGATTTTGACAGGTGAACAGATGTCTGTTGATGAGACCCATCTGTCACTGAGTATCATTAACAACATCTCCATCAATCTTACCTCCATAGCACATGACTTAAAAATACATCATGAGGGGTCTGGACCTAAAGTCTGGAACAAAGTAGCTTTTTGTATGAGACCTTAGCAATCACAAGATTTTAGGATCACAAGCACTCAGCATATGGAGCTGAAACCATGGATCTAGAACAACAAGGCTGAGAACCTCCTGAGCAACAATTGCTAGCAACAATCTTTAGTGACACCCATACTTTGCTTTTAAAAAGACAATCTTTCATGAACACATGACTTCTTGGCACCTTTGATTTTCTTGATCCCAAGCATATGGGGTGACATCTACACTTCAAATACTGACATATAGTATGCTTGCTTAGACTTCCATTTTGATAATTGTTTATTTTTCCATTTGACACATTTTGTATACATTTCTGACATTATGTACTTATGAATGGTTACCATCTGAACAACAGTATAGAACCTCAAACATCTTGACAGATGCTGTTACCTTTAGTAACCAACTTTCCATTCTTGATTATATTACTTACAACAGTATAAATACCCTCTGTACACACCTAGTTAAAACAATGAGAAAAAAGAAGGATTATAGTCCACCACTGCCTACTACAGCCTTGAGGCACTCTGCTCATCATCTCCCTTGGCTTCAGACTTCACTCTTGGTTTTCTTCATCACTGCTAATGGCTTAGTGGCAGCTTTAGTAGACTTGTCTTTGATTTAGCATGGTATCAAGTATGGGTGCCTTATAGTGTTATAGCAATTTAGCAATGTTAGCAACTGCAGCTAGTGACTAGTCTTTGTGTCTGTCCCCCCAGCTCCCCTTTTGTTTTGACTTCTACTCCTATCCCCTTCATTGATAACCCTTCCCTGACCTTCACTTCAGGAAATGTAGCATGTTTCCTGAGAAAAAGGTGTTAGAAATATGTTTTTCAATTTCTGACACCTTTTTCTCAAGAAACATGTAAAATATTGTATTAGATAATTTTAGAAAATATTAACATATTTCTTTATTGTTTCTTGCATAAAATAATAAATTTTTCTGGTATTTATCTTAAGAAATAATGATAAAAATAGTTAGAATGTTCTCAATTATTTTCTTGAGAAACACTTAATATCTTTCAGTATGTATTTCTAAAAAAAAACCTTGATTATGTTCATATATTGTATCTAAAGAAAAATTCTTTGTTCTACTTGAGGAACATGCAGCAGGATATTTTAAGATATTTCTCAAG
>JABCKS010025271.1:0-19516 GCA_018851325.1 Termitomyces sp. DKA19 | reverse complement strand
TGAAGGAAACAAGAATGGGGTCTGACTTAGACAGATTCTCTGATATTACCCCTCCTCTAGAGTGCAATGCCTCAATGCATCTAAATATAAAAAGTTATAGATTGCTTAAATGTTGTAAAGATGGGATATATATTTTAAATTGCCTTTAGAGTGTTTGTAGTAAAAGTTTCAAATCAGAGCTAGTACATGTATATTTACCTATAGTTTTTAAGAAATATTCTTAATTCTATATCCTTTTTACTTTACCTTGAAATATACTTTCTATGAAATACTCTACTATCTAGCACTTCCTCTATCTTATACTTTTTCTCATTGTTAACCAGCACTAGTAGTGGTAGTGGTTTTAGGTGTCAACTTAGGATGAGATCTTTTGGAGCTAGAAATAGTTTGACTATATTAAAGGCTAAAGGCAGTTAATATAGACTAGCAGAAAGTTTGAGTTGATAGACTAATGGCTTTATCTATCTTTCCACCTTAAATAGTCCTAAATGATGGTGAAATAGCTTCTATAATGGTTGTATTGTCTTGATATCAGAGCTGTCTAGGTAGATGCAATTTTTAGGCTTGTATACAGAGGCTAGTATTTGTTATCAATTGTAGTACCATACTATATCCTCCTTTATCTTTGTTAATACTATTTTTGCCTCCTTCTGTACCTTTCTCCTCTTGTGTCCTCCTTCTTTTATCTACAAACTTATTTATTGAATCATTCTTATAAGGTTGTGTATAGAGTTCAAAATCTATATATGAGTATTATCTAGTATTTAGGAAGAATGGAGTTATTTGTGTAGAAGTTGATAAGACCTATCTGTTGCTGAGTACAGTTACCAACATCTCCAACTATCTTATCAAGACTGCATAGGACCTAGAGATCAGTATGAGATTTGCATGAGACCTTAGCAGCCACAGAAATTTTTGGATCACAAGCATTTATCACATGGAGCCTAGACCATGTATCTAGAACAACCTTGCCAGAAGCCCCTTTAGCAACATTCATTGGTGATAATCTCTAGCAACATAGACATTTTGCTTTCAAAAGAAACATATCAGCATGTGACTTCTTGGACACTTCATTTTTATTAATTACTAACATACTTGGATGGCATCTATACTTCAGATACTGATGTTCGGTATGCTTTTTATTTTCATTCTGACATGTAGTATGCACCTTTTGACATTAGATACTTATGTTTGGTTATCATCTTGACACCCAGCATGCATTTTGGCAGACACTGTTACCTGTAGTAACTGTCTTTCTTTTTGGGCTACATTACTTACAAACAGTATAAATACTTCCTGTACATACCTAGTAAAACAACAAAGAATTGGTTAGAGCAACCCCAAGTACTTGTCCCTCAGTATTTCTCTCAGAACTCATTCTTGTCCATCCTTACTCTTGTTAATAGCTTAGTGACAAGCCTTAACAAACTTATCATCAATTCAGCATAATACTAAGTATGAGTGCCTCTTCATATATTAGTGTCTTAGCAATGTTAGCAACTATGGCTAGTGACAAGTCTTGTGTGTCCCCTTGTTTACTCCCCATTTGATTTACATTCTCATCTTCATGTCCTTCTTATCACTAGGTTTTTACCTTAGTAATATCTTTTTAGTAGTTATTTACCTAGCAACATGTTCTTAATTCCTTTCCCACTTAGTAACTTCCATTTACCTTACTGACATCACTATCACATACCACTTTATCTTCCATCCTGATTCTATTTTGTGTTTAGCAACTAGGCTAATGTTAGTAATTCTTTTTATTTGCACCCCTTTTCACCCCACCATATACAGCTCTTGTTCTCTGGGATGATTACCAACTTGCTCTTACCTATATCCTACTGCCAGCTACCCTATCTGGTTGCCAGTACCTTCTAAGTACTCCCTTCTGGTTTTCTGCACAGCAGCTAGGCAGCATAGGAGCACATCATTTTGGAGCCCACTGTGAGAGGTTTAGGTAATCATTCTGCCAGTAACCAGAGCCCAAGCAAAGCATTACTTAGAATCTATTGCTATGTTATCTGATTCTTTGTTATCAACCCCCTTTAATACACCAGATATCCAGCCCAGACTACTAGCAGACAAATTAGAAGCTGCTAGGAACCTCCTTGACATTAGCAAACTTCTTAGCAACTTTCCAGAAGCATTTGTAGAGAGCTTTCTTAGCACTCCATTATCACTGCTATCTGCTACCAACTCCTCTGTCTTCTTCCCCAAGAACTCTACAACTCTCACTACACCTAAAAACCAACAAATACCACTTTCCCCAATATTACCAACAATCACTATAAATAACAATCCTGTCGCCCATCATGCTCAGATGCCCCCTCATAATGACACAACAGCTCCTAAATGGGATGAGAGCTGCTCTAGAGAACTTCCTTAGTACTTTAAGTAATTAGAGTATTTTTTTGCTGACTGTAATATTACTAATGATACCCAGAAAAAGGAATATGCAGCTTGCTATGTCTCTTATGATATGGCAGAAACTTGGCTGGGCTTACTGGAATTTAGCAATAATCTAGCAATTGGCAACAATGCTTCCTAGCCTCACACATATCAGGAATGGAAAATGGTAGTACTTAGGTTATACTCAGGCACTGATGCTAGTGCATGGTATACTCTTGGTGATCTCAAGTAACTTGTCAACCAGACCTTCAATAGTGGTTTAGCGACATTAGGATGATTTTCTGACTACTATTGGGATTTCCAATAGATTGCTAGGTAGCTTCTTGTTAATGGCAAACTTTACTGAAATGAGGAATGTTGCTTATTCCAGCAAGGAATCCCTATGTTGCTATGGTCTAAAATCATCCACCAGCTTAAAATCATGCTTCCCAATCATCACCCTGAAGATCCTTATAATGTGGAACAGGTCTTTGAAGATGCGAAATGGGTATTAAAGGGTACTAACATAGCAACTACCAAGTCCACTGCTGCCACCATGTTTATTGTTAGTATTCCTAGTATCACTCCAGTACCTGTTGTTACTGCTACACTGCCCCTTGCCCCTAAATAAGAAACAATTGAATGAGCAATGACTACAGCTATCATTAGTGCTCTGGAATGTCTAGAAGCACTATTTGCTAACAATAGTCAGCCTTGCCAACAAAATTGGTTTAACAACACTTGCCACTTTTGTAGTGAATTGGGTCATACTATGGTACAAGGCACTTGCATTCAACTAGAACATATAATCTAGCAGGGAAGAATCCATTGGAATGCTAAAGGAAAGATTGTCCTACTATCTGGCACTATAATTCTAAATTATTTTAGCAAATGGCTTTATAAGGATCATGTTGAGAAATGGCAGTGCTTAAACCCTGGACAGACAATTACTGGCAGACTCTCATCCAATGCTAACCCTAACTCTGAGCAGGTAACAATGCAACAGTTGCTAATCCATGAGGTTCTATAGCAGAATGTTGCTACTAGCAGATTGCTAATAAAGGACAAATGTATTGAGGCCTTGGAAAGAGAATTATTTGCCCTGCAACAAGCTGGTGAAAAATTTGATAATGTATAAGTTTCCTGAGCTCCTTATCAAACCACTAGTAACAAGACTTCTGTTCCACCAGCAACTAGTGACATACCAACAACTTCCCCTTCCTCCAACTAAGCACCATGTCCTACTGGTAAGCCAGTTGACAAAGGCAAAGCACTAGAATGACCTCTTGCTAAAGATTCACCATCTATCACTAAGCTCCTAGAACTCATTCCCCAGCTTCCTGTGCATCCATTTTCTGAAATCCCTTCTTGCTATGCTCTGCCCACTAATAGGAATTTTGCCACTCCAAATCATTGTAACAATGTTACATATAGGACAATGCCATCCATTTATGATATTGAACAATCAAAGGCAGTATTTGATTGCATTTTAAACACCCAGGTTACAGTCTCAGTTGGCAAGTTCTGCTCTATGGCACCAGATATTAGGAATCAGCTTAGAACTGCTATTACACCCAAACAACAAGTAGAAGCAAATGCTAATATGGTACAGGACCCTAGCAACATATTTGAAGAAGTGTTATTGATTTTTGCTATGGATAAGCCACAGTTTTTGCTAAGTTCTAATACTAGCACTGCTAATGGACTCACCTCAGCCCAAGCAGGTAAAGGTCTCTTCAATTGACCTAGTAGAAGTCTATATTGAATCACTACCACCTGGAGAGGAACCAGTAGTCTTAACAGTCACCAAGGATTCCTAGTTGCTAAAGTCCATTATGATGCTAGTTGACAACTGAAAAGAGATAGAGTGTATCATAGATAGTGGGTTCTAGATTATCTTCATATTGGCAGAAATCACTAACAATTTTGGTATATTCTACGATCTCAGAATCATTTTGAATATGCAGAGCACTAACAGCATATTGAATAGATTATTAGGACTCACTAGGAACATACCCTGTACCATTGGTGATTTGACATTATACCTCCAAATCTATGTACTATGATCTCTTGCCTATGACATCTTCTTTGGTTGACCTTTTGATGTCCTTATCAAAAGTATGGTCAATACTTTTAGCAACATCAAGACCACTATTATAGTTACTGACTCTAATTCAAATATGCAATGCATGATACTGATATTTCTCCATAGAAAGTATAAAAGAAACAATTGCCAAAAGGTTTGCTATGAGATAGAACCACTCCAATCCTTTCAGCATTGATCAGAATAGTGATGATGCTAACAACTTAGCAACAATAATAAGCTATGACCATTCAACTGATCTAACAATGTGTATAGCTTCTTGTGATTTTGATGACAATATTTCACTTACAACATTTTACACATATATAGACTCTACCTTGGCATATCTTTACACTACTGCTAGTGACATTTGCTCTTCTATGCTATCTTCTCATTCTTATTTTGCTTCTACTGATATTTCTAACCCTTTGATTCTTGAACAGACTTTACCCCTTAATACTTATATTATAGACCTTACCCTGAACTATGTTAACTTTCCATTCCCTGCCCAGTATATTGCTAATAATTCTGCTAAAAGAAAAGGAGTACAGGTGAAAAAGAAATACAAACTAGTCACTATGAAAATTAAACCAGTTGCCAGCCACATTAGCAAAGACTTCAGAATTAAGTGATAAATCCTTGGCAATCCATTAGTAACTATGTCACTTCTCAATCCAAACCCTCTCCCATTTATACTAGGCCAGAGATTTACTAGTGACTGACAAATGACATTTGTTAAGGACCACAACACTGGATTTCTCACTAGCAACAAACGCAATGTCCTTGTTAATCTTGTCACTAAGCAGGAAAAGGCTTTTGCTTGGGAGGACTCTGAATGAGGAAGTTTTTGCTCTGACTTCTTTCCCCTTGTTAGAATACCAATAATCCTCCATGTCCCATAGGTTCAGCATAATCATTCTATTTCCCCAGGACTTGAAAAAGAAGTATACAAGATTATCTGTAACAAGATCAAGGCTGGCATCTATGAACTTTCAAACTTTGCTTACTAATCCCACTAGTTTTGTGTCCTCAAGAAGAGTGGTAAGCTCAGAATTATGCATAGCCTAGAGCTGCTAAATCATGTCACTATTCATCATTCTAGAGTACCCCCATTCCCAGATCATATCACTGAATCTTTTACTGGATAAATTTGTGGGGTGATACTAGACCTTTTTATTGGCTATAATGAGCAACTAATTGACCCAGCTTTTCATGACTTAACAACATTCCAGACTCCATTTGGCACTCTCCATTTAATGACCTTACCAATAGATTGGACCAATTCAGTATCAATCTTCCATGACAATGTTGCCTTTATCCTGCAGTTAAAAATCCCCCATAACATACTTAGTTTTATTAATGACATTGGCACTAAGGGTTTCAAAGACTGGAAGCTGGTTAATGGTATTCCCACTAAACATCCTGCTAACCCAAATATTTGCTTAGCTCTCTGGGAGTTTTTTGAGCTTCTGAACTAGATTCTTCAGTGAATAAAGTACTATGGCAGTATATTTTCTGGTCACAAGCTTGTCCTATATACTTCAATGTTCAAGATCTTGGAACATGTTTGCATGCCTAGTGGTTGAGTTCCAGATGAAAGTTGCTTAGCTTTGCTTGAGTGATGGAGTCCCTGCCAGTTACTATCTAAAGTTAGAGCCTTTTTGAGTATAGTTGGCATCCTTAAGATTTTTATTAAGAATTTCACTCATTGTGCTAATGACTTAACAAAACTTACATAAGCTAGTGTTCTCTTTGAGTTTGGTCTTGACTAAGTCAATGCCTAGCAAGACCTTATTAATATTCTTAAAGATGCTAAGCCTCTAGTTCCTATTGACTATAAATCATTTGACTCTGTCATCTTGGCAATGGATACATCATACATTGCTATAGGCTACTACCTTTGCCAGTACTATAGTGACAACTGCAAAGAATGTCATTACAATTGTTTTGGATCTATTATGCTTAACAACAGGGAATCATAATTCAGTCAGCCCAAACTTAAGCTCTATAGCCTTTACCAGGCTTTGCAGGCCTTACAAATGTATCTTATAGGGGTTAGAAACTTCATCATTGAAGTTGATGCTTACTATATTAAGGGTATACTTTAAAACCCTAATATTCAGCCCTCCACTAGCATGAACTGCTAGATTATAGTGATTTTGATATTTCACTTTGAGCTAGTGCATATTAAAGGTACCTTCTATGGCTCAGATGGACTTTTATGATAACTGCTACAGCCTAATGACCCTTTTTCTAATAATAGCAACAACTCTATATATGAGGATTAGATTGACCAATTATATGGCTTCCTTCATCAAGTCCAGCTCCCCTTGCCCTTACTTCATCATGTCTCTTCAGTTTTATGTTCTATACCTTCAGTACTTGAATACCAGCCTTTAGCAACATTTATTAGCAACACTTCTGATGCAGCACTCCCACATTTAGCAAC
The DNA here is from genome assembly GCA_018851325.1 of Termitomyces sp. DKA19. Lineage (NCBI taxonomy): Eukaryota > Fungi > Basidiomycota > Agaricomycetes > Agaricales > Lyophyllaceae > Termitomyces > Termitomyces sp. DKA19. The sequence goes on along the minus strand of JABCKS010025271.1, from coordinate 12,596 downwards.
TATCAACAATTTTCTGCCACTATAAGATAACATCACTACTATATATAGCAATATACCATATTCCACTAAGGCCATTGCTAGTGATGCATGTATTATGTTGGTCTAGAAGTGGCTTAGCAACTTAGTCAGGCTAGACAACTTTAGTGACAATGTTTATGCCAGGTTTATTTACTATGCCACTATATTCTTTAAGGTAGATGGTAAACTTTGGCAATGAAATAAAGATGGTGTCTATAAGTTGTTCATTTCTACTAACCATTACTTACAAATTCTGTAAGCAATCTATGATAACTTGGACTATAAAGGACTTTTTGCTACTTGCTCAGCCTTACTGGAATGTTTTTGGTGGCCTCAAATTAGCATTGATATTGTATAGTATATTCATACATGCCCTATCTGCCAGGTTCATCAGACAACCAAAGTACTTATTCTACTGGTTGTTGCTATATCAGTACCTTTGTTCAACAAGATATATATTGACACCATATTTATGCCACCTTCCAATAGATTCAAGTATATCATCTAAGAACATTGTTTGCTAACATATTATCCCAAGTTCCATATACTTGCTAGGAAGAATAGCAATGCCATTAACAAGTGGTTATATAAGGATATCATTTATTGCTAGGAGGCCTTTAGTGAAATTGTTACTGACAATGGCACTCCCATTCTGAAGGCCATAGCTTACTTAGTGAAAAAGTACAACTTGCACTATATTAGGGTTTCTGGGTACAACAAGCATGTTAATGGCATAGTTGAGTGACCTCACTTTAATGTTTGCCAGGCCCTCTTCAAAGTAGTGGATAGTAATCAATTCAGATGGAGTACTGCATGCTATTCAGTCTTTTAGTCAGAATGTGTTACAGTTTACAAATGAATGGGTTGTTCCTCTTATTATGCAGTTACCAGTACTCATCCTCTTCTTCCTGCCAACATTATGGAAGTAACATATTTGCAACTGCCCCCTAATTCTCTATTGTCATCTACCAACCTTATAGTCTAGTAAGCAATCAATTTACAATGTCACCAAGAAGATCTTAAGTGACTCCATGACACTGTCCTTAGCACTTGTTGTTTAGCTACTATTTGTTTTGAAGCAGAACACACTGCTACAATTTGTGATTACAATTTTCAAACTGGTGACCTTGTCCTGATGAGAAATACTAGAATCAAAGTATCTCATAACAAAAAGATGAGGTCTTGTTACTTAGGCCCTTTGGTAGTAATATCTCATAATTAAGGAGGTGCTTACATTCTTTTTGAATGAGATGGTTCAGTTTTGCATTGACTAGTAACCACCTTTCACTTGGTCCCATATTTTGCTAGAGAATGCCTATCAGTGTCTAGCAACACTTTTGATATTGATACCCCTTGCTTATAAGAACTTGAACAAACCAATCTAGTGGACAACAATGATGTTAACACTGTCATTAATAAAACCAATAACTAAATAACCATTTGCTAAGCCTTAACAACCTTCATTTTCCAATTCTACTTATACATTTATTCTATAGTCAGAAAAACCATCACTTACAATACAAAAATATTAAATCCTTCATTTTATCTATTTTTATATCATCTCTTATTTAATTTACCCCATAGACTTTGACTTCTTGATATTTTTTGTTATAATGCTGTGTTTAGTAATTTTTCATTAGCAATTAGCACACCTTTGGGGTTTTTATGCCATGATAATTTATTGAGTGTTTCCCCTTTCTGTTGCTAATGCTAAATGGTGACCACTAGTGTATAACAATTAATCTGTCTTTGTCCTTTCTTCTTGATCTTAAATTTCATATAATTCTTCTTACTACCCCACTCAGTTTTACTTACCTTCTGTTATTGCTTCTTAACTTTGCCTAACTTTGCTTTCACTATGATATATTTTTAAAAGTCCTTTAAGGGGGCCAGTCTAGGTTAAGATACACAAAGATATGAAACCCCTTAAGAAGGTTAGTCTGTAACATGACAAGAAAAACAATTTTTGAGAGTGGCAGTTGCTAAGTATTAAGGTCAGTATTATTACTAGATATGTCTCTCAGCTCTTCTCTCTCTTCCTCCCTGATCCTGTTCTCCTCCTGCTAGGCCAAGAAAGTCTAATAGTTATAATCATAGCTCTTGAAGGTGATCAGAGACTGCTTAGCAATGGTATAGCAGGAGCATACTTCTAGCAAAATAACCCTAGCCTTATCCAAGGACTACTGAAAGTGTTACCCCAGTCCAATAGCCCTCCCCTCAAAGCCCTATAGTAAGAAAGCAGGTATCAACAGTTCTGGTAGTGCTAGGTTTTTACTCAGTCACCTCAAATTGTTATCACCCACTTTCTTTATAAGGGCAGATATATGAAGCACCTAGCGACACAATTATTAGCAAAATAGTTAGTGATAGAAGTAACTTACTAGCATTAGGATTGCCACTACTTCATCTTCATTTTCAGCCTCAGCCTCTTCCTCCTCTTCAACCACCTCAACCACCTCAACTCCACCCTATTCTTCTTCATCTTCTTCTACTCCTTCCTCCTCAACCATTGTCTTGCCAGTACTTTCTTCAGGTCCCTTGGCCACTTCTTCTATCTCAGCCACAGGTGTTGCTGGCTACATGACTACATCCTCCTCTAACTTTGCTACACTAGTAGTAGTCCATTGTTGCTTAAAACAGGATAAGGGTTCTTTGTCACTACTACTACTATTTTCACTTTCAACAACTCTTTGACTCTTCTGAAGTTGCTTGCCTTTAGTGACTATCTACCCTTTCACTGTTGTCTTGTCCTACTTGATAGGAAGATTTAAGCTCAAATACTTGATCTGTATTGGTCACCCTACAGCTGCTAACTCCCTCTGCCTTCTTATAAACTCTCTGGCTTAGCAAATAAGGGCAGTCCAAGTTACTATAGTAGTGACAAAAAAACCTTTGCAACTCCTCAACAATTGTCTATAGTAAGAATAACCTTTTTTTGAGCTATCACAATAATAGCAAAGTTGGGTGTCAGTAGGGTACCAGCAACTTTTAAGATTATTCTCTAACTAGCAATAATCATACTGGAAGATATTAGCAATGTTCTAGCAAAAAACAAAAAGAGAACTTACTATTCCTTGTTCTGCCCTGAATGCTTGATACTTTACTGATGACACTAGTATCTTCTCCTTCACTTTTGCTAGGCTTACTCCTGCTTCTATCCTGCTATCTACCACTGTAAAAGTTTTTCACCAATAGAGAAGTCCAATAAACTCCTTGTTGGTAAAGGAGTCTTGAACAGGTTTCTATGGACAAGTTAACAAGAATCACTAAGCACTAGTGAATAAGTGAAGACTTACTTTAAATCTCTCATTGTCCTCCTTTGCTTTCCCTTTTCCTTTAGAAGTCTTATGCTGCTTTGGCAACATTGTCAACTCCTTAACAATGTTACCAACAACATGTTTGGGAGTGAAGGGGCTGGCCTCCTCCGTATTACTACAACCTTTACTATGGCTCACTCCTGTCATTATTGTCAACTCATATGGTAAATGCTGAAAGAAAAACTAATTGTTAGGAGACAAATTCTTGAAAAGTTAAGAATACCTAAGCAATGCCACTAGCTCAGGTGACACTGCTATCACTTACCATCATACCAGCCTTCAAGTCTTCAAGAAGATAGTTGAGGGAGGGCACAGAAAGAGCCTAGTAAAAGATGTTAGCAAAATTATCAATAACTGCTAAAACTAAAGGAAAGTAAAAATTTACTCATAAAATGCTTGTCAAACTTGCACATCTAAGTCTCCCCCTTATACTTCTTGTATAGAGCCTGACACTCTTGATCTACTTCCATTAACTCCAGCCAATCAAGTCCACTACTAGCAGTCTTGAACCAGCAAAGCTATATTTTAATAATAGCAGTAACTGCTCTATAAGAATTTGTCACTAATTATTGGTGAGCAGCCACTAAGAGAGGCTGGGCCTTTTTCAGAAAGACTTTAGCTATGGTGCACTTATTAATCAAATCAGCAATAAAGAAAGCTATAGCAATTAGTTAAAGATAAAATAGAAATAGTCAAGCAGAAAAGAAATAGGGAAAGATTGGGTTGAAATCTATCCAGGTGCCAGTCTTTTATGGATATTTTCTTTTCCATGTATAGACCATTCAAGCAATCATGGGATTTAGTTAATTGAAGACAATTAAGATTTCAACATAAGGAAAAATGATAAGATCTATTTATTACTGAGTATAGTTACCAACATCTCCAATTATCTTATTGAGATTGTACGAAACCTGGAGATCAGCACAAGATTTGTATGAGACCTTAGTAGCCACAGAAATTTTTAGATCATGAGCATTTATCATATAGAGCCTAGACCATGTATCTAGAACAACCTTACCAGAAGCCCCTTTAGCAACATTCATTAGTGATAACCCCTAACAACATAGGCATTTTGCTTTCAAAAGAAACATATCAGCATATGACTTCTTAGACACTTTATTTTTATTGATTATTAACATACTTAGACAGTATCTACACTTCAAATACTGATATTTGGTATGCTCTTTATTTTCATTCTAATATATAGTATGCACCTTTTGACATCAGATACTTACATTTAGTTACCATCTTAACACCCAGTATGCATTTTGACAGACACTGTTACCTGTGGTAACTATCTTTCTTTTTGAGCTACATTACTTACAAATAGTATAAATACTCTTTATACATATCTAGTAAAACAACAAAGAATTAGTTAGAGCAACCCTAAGTACTTACCTCTTAGTATCTCTTTCAGAACTCATTCTTGTCCATCCTTACTCTTGTTAACAGCTTAGCAATAAGCCTTAGTGAACTCATCATTGATTCAGTGCAGTACCAAGTACAGATGCCCTTTTGTGTATTAGTATTTTAACAATGTTAGCAACTACAGCTAGCAATAAATCTTATGTGTCCCCTTATTTACTCCCTATTTGATTTACATTCTTGTCTCTATGTTCTTCTTATTACTAAGTTTTTACCTTAGTAATACCTTCTTAGCAGTTATTTGCCTAGCAATGTGTTTTTAATTCCTTTCCTATTTAACAACTTCTATTTACTTTACTGACATCACTATCACATACCACTTCACTTTCTATCCCAATTTCATTTTGCATTTAGTAACTAGACTAACATTAATGATTTTTTTTACTTACACCCCTTTTCATTCTACTATATATAGTTCTCATTCTTTAGAATGATTACTGACTTGCTTTTACCCATATCCTACTACTAGCTACTCTATCTGGTTGCCAGTATATTCTAGGTATTCCCTTTTGATTTTTTACATAGCAGCTAGGTGGTATAGGAGTATATCAAAGCATTGGAACTCCATAGCTGGTAAAAGCTTATCCCAATTATTCTGTCTCTTATTACAGAATAATTATAGATATTATTTCAGTTTCTGGTTCATATACTCAGTCTATCTATTTGACTGAGGATGATAGGCTATAGTTATATGAAGCTTTACTTTTAATAACTAATACAGTTTATGAGTAAATTCTGCTACAAATTGAGAGCCTCTATCCAAGACATATTTATTTGAAAGACTATAGAGTTTCCAGACATTCTTCCAGTATAGGCTAGCAGCTTCTAGAGCAAAGCAAGTAGTATAAATAGGGATATAATAAGCTTACTTTTTATAAAAATCTATTGCTGCTATAATAACATTATACCCATAAGCATTTGTAAATTTAACAATGAAATCTATAAAAGCTGTACTTTAGTGACTAGTAGAAATTGAAAGAAGGTGGAGTTGGCTTATAGATATCTAACAATAAAGTTTTGTATAAAAGCAAAGGTCATAAATGTTAGTGTAGATACTAATATACTAGGATATTTGAGGCTATCAGTAATTCTAAAATATTAGTCTTAATATTTATCACCTACTAAAATGTCTTGCTATCTAAGAATCATAATATTGCTCTACAATGTGCTGCCAGAGTTCTGAAATATCAGGTATATAGATATATTTTCAAAAGGTCAACAGCCTATTCTATAAACACTACTTTTTAGCATATACTGATTTTATTTACTAGTATGTTAAGCCTAAAGGACTTGTGTTGCCTGTATTATAGTATTCTTCTAAACACTCTGACAATTTTCTTATTAAATGTCTTTGAGAATGTTTGCCTCATCTTTTCAGACTACAATTTTTTCTAAAGTATAAATAGCAAAGAGCTCTAGTTTAAAATGCACAATGTTGACATTATCATCTACTTCTATACCATAATTTGCTCTTTTAAATAGTGCATCTAGTTAACCTATACTTCATTTAAACTTATAATATAGCAAGAAGTCAAAGTTGGCCAGATATAAGAACTACTAGGCCTGACACTGATTGAATTTCTTTATTGAGCAGAAATATTGGAGTTTCTTATAACCTGTTCAAACTTCAAACTTATACTATATATTTATAAGAAAATGTTATTATTTTTTAAAAGATCAAAATATAGTAAGCATTTCCTTGTTATAAATCTTATAGTTTCATTCTACTACATTAAGATTTTTAGAGTAAAAGGCTATAAAGTGCTACTTACTATCTTTCCTTGACTATTGAAATAGAATAGCTCCAGTGACAAAGCTTAAGCTATTAATTTTGATATAAAAGAAAAAGTCATTGTTTAAGAATAGAAAAATTAGATGAGAGATAACAGCTTATTTAAAAGCATCAAAAGCAGCTTGTTGGAAGGACTTCTATTACTATATTACATCTTTACTATAAAGGTCAAAAAGAGGATATATATAATAAGAGAAGTTTTAGATAAATTTGTAGTAGAAGTTAATAAGGCTTAAAAAATACTTAGACTTCCCTTTTATTCTTTGACTCTGGCTATTCTACTATATCTGCCACCTTGACTAAGTTCATCTTTGCTATACTATGTGAAATGATCAACTCTAGGTATTTAATCTTAGTCTACTCAAATTTACATTTTTTAAATTTTAGATAGAGCTAATATTAGTGAAGACATTCTAAGATAATATATATGATTTGATAGTGCTTTTTTAAAGTCTTAGTATAAATAAAGATATTGTTTAAGTAGATACAAATAATGCTTTTAGCAGTCAAGTTATAGAAAATATTAGTTATTATTGTCTGAAAGGTAGCAAAGCTATTGGTGAGGCTAAAAAATATTACTAAAGATTTAAAAAGCCTATAATAAATTTGGAATACAGCCTTTCACTTATCTCTTTCTTTGATGAACATATTGTTGTAGCCTAAACAGACATTCAACTTAGTGAAATAATATGCACCTATGAAGTTGTTAACAAGTTTGGAGATTTAGAAATGAAGGAGAAGAGGTAGTAATTTTCCACTATTATGATATCTAAGACTCAGTAATTTTGAATCAAACAAAGGAACCCATCTTTTTTCTTAATACAGAAGACTAAAGAAGCTATTAGGGACTTAGAAGGCTATATTTGACTAAAGCTAAGGTTGTTCTACAGAAATGCATCTAGTTCATTCTGCTCCTATAGAGTAAGTAGATAGACTTTATAGCTGAAAGGTTCTGTTTCTAGTATCAACTTGATGGTATAGTCTTATTGTTTATACTTTGAAAAAGAGTTGAAAGATGCCTTAGAGAATATATTCTTAAAGTTCTGAAGATAATAAGGAACAGTACTATAAAAGGGCTTAAATTGAGAGTTTGTTACAAATGCTTTAGCCAGCCTCTAGAAGGTAGTCTGGCTAGCCCTAATTTCTGCCATAGTTGAAATGAGACAGAGTGTTGTAGCATAGATCCTATCATCTACTTCAATAGTCTTATCTGAGAACTCTGGGTCTGAAGTACTGACAAATTCCCTAGTATATTCTTCTACCTTATAAGTTTTACACTCAATTCTTCTGACATTCTTATAGAGGGCCTCTCAATAAAGGAATACTAAAGGAGGAAGGGGATCCAAAAGGTTAAAATCAGTATAAAGGAGGTATTCTATACAATAGGCATATATAGTAGCATACTCATAGACCTTTGCTCTATGTTTCTCTCTAGCCTTTTCTGTATAAGTAATGTAATAATGAAGATAATGACTTATTTTCACCACTTCTTTTTCCCAGTTAATTTCAGAGTTATGCTCTTATAGCTAAGTGAACTTTAAGATCAAATTTTGTTTTTCCAAGTTAGTAATAGCAGAAACTACATATTTTGAGTGAGGTTAGTAGCAGAAAACTAGATCTACTATCAAACAAATAAAGTCAGCTTCATTGGAGGTGCTATCAATATTATATACTAAGATAAAGTATATAAGAAGTTAAGTGGTAATGTAATATTATTTTATATATTCTGTGTTTAGGAAAAAGCTAGTTGCCCCACTATCAAGTAGAGCAACTATACTGAAAGTTTTCTGAGTGTCTATTGTCTCTATCTCTATATCTAATTTTAAGGAATTAACAAAGAAGATTGAGGCAACAATATAATAATAAGGAAGGTAATGTTTCCAAGTAGAGATTCTTTGACATGGTTAAAAGAGAGCTTTCTCAGTCAAGACTTTAACTAAGAGATATTGCATGTCAAAGAAGGTGCTTACAGTTTTAGTTATAGAATTAGGTGTAACAGAGTTTATATTAGATTCTATAAATAAGATAGTAAAACTATTAGTACTAAGTAATAGAGACATATAGTTCATCTATTGTTTTCTTAAAAATCCTCTTCTAACTTATAAGAATATATACTAGCTTCTCTATCTTTCTTGTTGAAAGATTCTACTGAAGATGCATCTGGAAAAGGAGCTTCTAAAATATCCTTAATAACAAAGAGTTGGATTAATAATTTCTTCTATTCAGTTAGGAAAAAATAGTGAACCTTTATCTTTTAGAGACAGTAACAAGCAAAGTAGCCTGCCTTTTTATATTGTTAATAGAACAAAGGGGTGGAAGAATATTGGTAAAAAGCATTCATATCTATAAAGATGTTTATAGGTAAGGAATAAGAAAGTGAAAAACTAGAAGGTTCCATAGAGTTGAGACAAGTTGAGGAGCTAGATAAAAAAGAAGCTTGAGGTAGAAGTCCTGCTTTAGTAGTAAGATTAAAATAAAAATGAATGGAAAAAAGCTAAATGTAATAAAGTGTCTATTTCAGTTCTATAAGTTGTTATTATTTTTGAGCCACTTTATACTATGTCTTAATATTTCATTATTTGGTTGTTCTTTTGCTATACTATTAATTTAGTCTATAAGAGAAGAATAGAGTCTCTTCCTAAAGATGAGACAAAGTTATAAACTATCTAAAAAACTAGCTTGCTCAACCAAAGCTCAAAAAGAATTGATATACTCATTTAGAAACCTTTTTTCTTAACTATACTAGTTATAACCACAAAGAGAAATCACAGCTGTCTTAGCAAGATCAAAAGGGAAGAATTCAGCTCAAAAATCATATTTAAACTTATTCTAACTTACAAAACTCTTTACCATTCTATTTCTTTAGAAAACTCACAGTATATACATTAAAACACAATCTAACTTTATATAAAAAAGAATCTATCCAATCTTTAAAGTATTAGAGACAAACACTTTGCTACTCAGCTGAATATAGGTGATACAGAACTGAAGGAATTGCTTTTTAGTCTTCTAGTCTCTATTATAAATATTAAAGAGTATAAAGCAAGGTATTTTAGAGTGTACTATTATTGTAGTATATAAGTAAGCTAATAATAACATTGTAAAGGGTATAGAGACTGCTTAAAGAGTTAGAGAAGGAAAAAGGAGGTGTTCAAGAAAGGTCTACAGAGAATAGGCTATAGTTCTTATAAATTGGTGTAAACTAGCAAGTTTATTAGTATAAAAAGTGAAAGAATCTTAAGTAAACTGCATCTAAATTGCCAAAGCTAGCAAACAGTGCTAAGCATTGTTTTAAAGAGCTGAAAGCATCTAGAGAGTCTACTGACAGTGTTAGGGTGATTATAGAGATATTAAGCTAAAATATAATAGAAGGAAAGACTTTTATAAGTAGAAGTAACTTTAGTAGCTAAAAAAAGCTTTTAGACTAAAAATAAAAGACTTAATCTACTGTAAGAGTAACTTCTAAAGGCTGTGACTTAGTCACACAACTGGTAAAGGAAAATCTAAAATATATTCAATGTTTATAAAAAGTTTCAGAGGTTTGACTACTTACCTGGCAAAGAGAAATCTAAAAAAAACAAGTCTCAGAATTTTCAATGTTAGTATTTAGAAAATTAACTCTAGAGCTTCTAATGAAAACAATATCTAACACTAAGTCTAAAGTTTAATCTTAAGATAGGGAGGTACATCTTAATTGCTTTTAATCTCCAACCTTCTAAAGTATAGTCAATTTAAAATTACATTATTAGATAGCCCTAGTTTGAAAATACTTGTCATTAAAAATGAAAGAGTAGAAATATAAGAATAACTTAGAATGAAGGAAACAAAAATAGAGTCTGACTTAGACAGATTCTCTAACACTGTCTAGTAATAGTCAACTTAGAAATATAAGGACTGTACAATTGTTTTATTTGTATATTTATCTGCATTATTAGTCTTAGGATAAAAAGCTATAAACATCTTCAATTTTATACCTATAAATATATACAATGTTTATTAGAGCTCAGATATGAATAGTTAATCATAGTTATAAATAATTTCTAAAGGTAATTTATTTTCATAATACTAATTGTTAAAAAACAAGACAACTACATTCTAAGCTATAATATCTATCTAACAAGGTACAATTCAAATGTTAGTGATATACTTCTATGTTATCTAGCTGCTATGTAGGAGAAAACTAAATATAATAACTAGAAAAAATAGTATAGTATAAAAATAAATATATGAGAGCAAGTCAGTAACAGAGAATTAGTGTCTATAGGAAGGGTAGTAGATAAAAGAGCAAGTAGTATGAGTTACTAATACTAATATAAGTCATCAGTTACTAATAAAGAATTGTTAAGATAAGAAAAGATAAAAAATGAAGACAAAAGTGTACTAACAGAGGTTACTAATAGAAAATACCAAGAAATTAGTTGCTAAGGTCTATAAAGGCCTAGTAACAAGTACTAAGTTGATAAAAAAGTTAGTAAGTGAAGTCAGTATAAAGAAGAACAAAACAAAATACTATATTACTAGCTACAGTTGTTAGCATTATTAAGATGAAGTTCAGTACTTGTAAATGGTATAAATACAAAAATAACTAGGTTACCAAGACTTGAGCAAGCATTGCTAAGCTATAAAAATAACAAAAGTGAATAAAAAAGAATCTAAAGCTTAAAAACTAGAGAATATTTCTTTGTTGTTAGTCTATATAAGTATAGAAGGTATTTATACTACTAGTAAGTATAGTAGCCAAAAAGTAAAGTTAGTTTTCTGCTTAATAAAATAGAGTCAGTTCTCTATTTAAAATAGAGTCAGTTCTCTGTTTAAAATAGAGTCAGTTTTCTGCTTAAAATGGATTATTACCTAGAGAAAGGTTAATGAAGTACAACTTCTTTAAGGTCTTAATTCCATCCTCTATATCTAGTCACATATTTGTCATGACTCAAGTTCTTTCATTGATTATATAAAAACTTCTGTTTTAATTAAATGATATTATAGGCAATTACAAATATATTATAGATATATACTGGCTTACATACACAGTTGAAAAGCCTAAATAGACTTGTCCACTAAATTAGGCTTGATAATAGTGTTATTTACAGAGAAAAAAATAAATAAATAAATTCTTAAAAAAGAAAGAAAAGAAAAGAAGAGGAAGAAAAGAGAGAAATTAGACTGAACTTACTCTTAATTGCTCTTTTACTTGACTATGCTGATCCTCTCTAATTCACACAATATATATAATACCAAATTAAACCAAATTAATCTTCTTTTAGTCACTATTTTGTATGGATATAGCTAGTTATTGAATTTCTTATTGTCAACTAAGTAAATACCAACCCAAATCAAGGAAAATGGCTAAATAGTGACTTAGAAACTGACAATAACTACAATGGCTTACTTGGAGCTCCTGTTGTTTATAGCTTGAGGTGTTTTTCTAGTCCATTTTCTTAACTCAATCTACTTGGATACTTTTGATTCTTGAACTCAACAGCTATAGAAACTCAAGGGGTTTTTTTTGCCTAAGGAAAATGAGTTTATACTATTCTATGTATATGCATATATGTTCTAACTATTAATTCATCAACACATTTATAATTCATCTTACAGTATCTGTAAGTTTAATCTGTATAACAAGTACATAGTAGTGCTTAAGAAAGACTGTCATCAACCCATACAATTAGCAATATTTAGTGTTTAGCAATCTTGGTATAGGATCTGACATTGATACCATACTTGTCAGCCATTACAGTCTCTATAGTTACAACATGGGTATCTTCTTATTTTTTACTGTTCTATATTGTTTACCATCTGCTTTAGTTGGAATCTGCTGACTTGTTCTCTACTTAAAGCTACTATTTTCTTAGCTGAAACCTTGTTCATATGATTTGTTATTGTAAAAGTTTAAAGTACTATTAGTGAGTTTGAAGTCAAGGATATTTTGGCTGATATATATTTAAACTACTTGTAGTAGCTTCAATATCACTACTAGATATCAATATAAGACTTTTGAGATTAAGAAATCAACTTACAGTCTATTTGTCAGTGCCTTCAGA
>JABCKS010025270.1:3147-19531 GCA_018851325.1 Termitomyces sp. DKA19 | reverse complement strand
ATACAAGTTAAATAACTAATAATTAGTAATGACTGTAAATATTAATAAATGTATTGTATGAGCTGTAACACACATAAGCCATTACAAGGGGTCTCTTTGTTTAAAGTCTGAGAGTTTCTTAGATAGAAGGAAGTGGTTCAGGGAAAAGATAGCCCTCAGAAGTTGTTGTAGGGAATGTTGGGTGGAAAGGGGTGGGGGGGCAGGGGTTGAGGGGGGCTAGGGGTTGAGGGGGGCTTTTAGGAGGGAAAGTTGCAGGAGGGTGTGTGGTCATAGAGGAGGGTGTAGAAGGGGGGATGGGGGTGTCAAGGTTTTCCTAAAGATGAGGCTTGTTGGCATTGCAATTCCCTTCCCCCCTTCTAAGGTCCTGCAATAAGGGTTGGAGGGGAGAGTCAGGGCCTAGGGTGGAGGGAGAGTCAGGGTCAGGTTCATCCTCAATAGTAGAGAACAATTGGGGCTGGAGCAATATTCTGGTAGTCAGTTGAGTGTCTTCACTGTCAAATGTTATACTCATTGAGGTCCAGTCAATGTCTGAGTTGGCCTCACATAACCAGGGTAATTTAAGTATAATTGGGGTGGCAGGGTGTAGCTGGGTGACCTGGAGGTCAATAGAGAATTTGAGGCCATTAGTGAGGTGGATACTGTCAACATGGTGGTGGGAGATTGTCTCAGAGGGTGTCAGGTTTCCATCAAAGAGTTGCAGCTCAACTGGAACATCTAATGCCTTATCTAGGAGGTCCAGTTCCCTACTGACAAAGGCTCCCATAGCTCTGCTGTCTAGTAGCACAGTGTGGGTGGTATTCATGGACTGGAGGGTGACATTGATGATGAAGGATTGTGCCAAGGTCAAGTACAGTCTTTTAAGGTTTCTGGCATTTATTGGGTCCAAGCCAGAGGGAAGGGAGAAAGGGATAGCAGAGGGGTCCATACAGTTCAGGGTTATGGTAAGGATCCACCAGTTGATGTGGGGGTTGGTAAAGCATAACCAGGGAAGGCCCAGGACCATGGGGGCAGATCCATATAGCCAGGTAATAAGCATCTAGAGCTTGAGTTGTATGTCATTCTCAAAGTGCAGGGAAATGTATGTGTAGTGGGTGATTTCTCCAGTGGAGGACAGTCTGCTGTCAAACAGTTGGAGCTGGATGGGGCTGGGTAAACAAATCTGGGAGAGGGAGGAGAGATGGATCCAATTGTCATCAACAAAGTTGTCTATAGTGCCACTGTCTATCAGGGTACCAATAGTGTTGGAACAGGGAAAGGGGGTGAGGGAGGTGTAAAGCAGAAAGAATTGAGATGATCAGGAGGAGAGGTAGGCCATGAGGGTGTCTGGAGCCAGTGCTAAAGTGCATATGTGAAAAACCATGGCAGAGAAAATGTCAGGGTCAATTCTACAATTCAGTGCATCTTCCAAGTCAACTAAATTGCAGACTTGTTTTCCACATACTGAAACTTGAACTCATCCCCATCTATGGTCCAGATGGCTCATCCAAGGGTGCCCCACTCTAGGCATTCCTAGACAAAGTGCCTAAGCTTGCCATAGAGCAGACACATCCTTGCCCTGTGTCACTGTTCCTTCATTTCCTTGGAGACAGCTACCCAAGGCTGGTCTGGCTGGTGCAACTGGTTAGCCTGTAATAACTTGTCCTCTGGGTCTTTGCTCACAGGCTTGGGGTTGCTGTCACTTGGCATCAGGGCTATATTCTGGTTGTTGGAATCCAGGGCAACTGCCTGTAGTCAGACAGAGGAGCATGCAGCACTTCTAGAGCCAGGTCAATCAGGGTTCTAGGCAGGAGGGCTGGTTGTAGTAAGATTGAAGGGTTGTAGTTGTCTACTGTGGGGCTGCTAGGGGCTCTCTAAGGGGCAGGAGGAGTATCCTTGGTAGCTAGTTCTGGAGCCAGTGGAGTCTTCCCAGTAGCACTGATTGATACAGGTGATGAGGCTTTTGAAGTCCTTATAGGTGGACTGCTTCAGTGCAAGGTGAAGGACCTCATGAATTCACTCAGAAAGGGCTTTGTTGAGTTGGAAATGCAGCATGTGGTAATTCCAGCCTATCTTATAGGCCTCCTTCTCAAACTGGACCATAAAGGCTGTGAAGCACTCCTCCAGAGACATCTTAAGTGACATGAGTTTTCTTTCAGCCTTGGTAACAGTGTCATAAACCCCAAACTTTGATGAGAATTCCTGTACCAAGGCTTTCCAGTCAGAGAATAGCAGGTGGTGAGGGTTGTACCAGAGAAGGGCTGTGTAGTGGTCTAGGGCAATCCTCTGTAGATAGAAGGAGGTGAATGCAATATAGGCTTTATTGGCAGCAAAGGTGTTTGGCTTCTTCTGGAATGTGTTGAGACACTATACTAGAAAGGTGCACCATTTCCAGGGGTTATAACTATGGAAGAGTTCTGGCTTCTAGATATCTAGTTGACTTTTGTGAGCTAGAGCTTCATGGACTTTGTTGGCTTCTGCTCAATTTTTGGAGTTCTAGGAGAGGAGAAGTGGTTTTATAGTAGTAGTAATGATGGTTTCCTGCCCCTCTTGGTGGGAATGTATCTATGGTGTGGCTCCATCCTCTAAGAGGGCTTCCTCTCTGGGGTCCTCCTCTAGGAGGTGCAAAAAGATCCTCTGATGGTCCAAAGGGGTCTCCAGATGGTCCAAATAGTTCTTCAAGGGGTCCAAAGTGGCCTCTCTAATGTTCCAGGCCTGAGAAGGAGTCAGGTGCTACTATGGGTGCCAGTGCCAGTGCTGGGGGGGGAACAGGAGGAAAGAGGTGGGGGTGGGCAGGGGGAAGGTTACAAAGGTTGAAATGTGGGGGAGGGTCTCAGGTTTGGGAGTTTTGAGGTGGCAGAGTATTTATTATGGGCTCTGCACAGGGCTCCTCATTAATATAGCTAAGGGCATATTCAGACCAAGTGTCCCTGCCATTCTCCATGGTGAGTGTGACCAGGGGGAGATTCCAGTTCTATGTGTGGAAGGTCCCCACTTCTGGGGCCAAGTTGGAGCAGGGTTGGGCCAAGAGTCCCACCATTCTAGCTATAGGCTAGTCAAATAGCCTGCTGGAGGAGTTGAGGTTCTGAAGTAGGGCAGAGGCTGTGTCCAGGTTGTCCTAATGTCAGTTTCTGGCATTCAGAGCCTTGGCAGGCTGAAGAGTTGCCTAATCCATTTTTTGTTGTAGGTAGAAGAAGTACATGGGGTCAGAGGGGTTCTTAAACCTTCCTAACAATGGCAACATGTAGATTTCCCCAACCAGGTTATACAGCTCATTCTGCAAGGACATGTCACCCTGAAGAAGGTCAAGAGCTTGTACTGATAGGTTTTTTTGCTCATAGAGCTCAAAAAATGTTACCAGGCAGTCCACCCAGACTTCAGTAGTGGCCTCCAAAGTGGGTTGCCTCAGTTTTTTGAAGAGACTCTGGGTCCATTGGGAGAAGTCCACTTATAGGAGTCAAAGTTCCCATAAGATCACATTATATTGCCTAGAATAGTCTGTTATATACTCTTCCTGCCAAAGCAGAGGGTCCCCTCCTATCCAGGGCATGTTTCTAAGTTCCATAGATATAGAAGGTATAAGAACAGCCAGGGCTGCTATAGGCCCCCCTTGGAGAGGTGTGGAGTGTACTGTTAAAGCCAGAAGTAAGTAGCCTTCAGCCCCTGGTACATGCTCTGCTCCAGTAGCAAACAGACTAGTGCTGGCAGGCACTAGAACATTCCACCTTACATTCAGAGCTCCTGATGGGCCTTCTGGAGGCAGGCCTGCATAGGGGTCCTGTGTGGGGGGAGGTGCCAGGAAATGCCAGTCAGAAGCTAGGCCCTGACTTACCAAAGGTTCTGGCCCAAATCCATGTATGGCTATTAGCCAGTACTAATACAAGGGCTAGAAAGAGGGTGATTGCAGGTAGAGGGTCTGGTTGTTTTGAGGGGTAATCAGGGGTTGCATATAATAGGTTGGTGCAATTGGGTTGCCATAGACATCTATAATATAGGTGGCAGTGGGCCAGTAGGGAGGGCCAGCATAGTGGGCTATTGAGTGTCTCTGATAAGTAGGGGGAGTCTTGATATGATGTCAGGTCCAAAGTACCTGTGAGCTCACCTCCAAGAGTAAGAACCTGCTAGTCAGTTAGTTGATGACTGGAAGGAGGATATACAAACATTTTGGGCTTGATCCAGGCACTAGGCAATGTCCTAGAGTTGATATAACAAGGGTGGAGGTGGTTAAAGTCTAGAGAAGTGTTCTGCAGACTGAGACAACTACACCAGAGGTTAAAAGAATGAGAAGAAGAATAGATTGAGTAAGAATAAAGACAGGGTCTTTGGGTGAGTGGCACCCATCTGGGGCTTAGCCCCTATCATAGTGGGGCCTGGATATAGTCTAAAGTGGGCCCTGAGGGTGAAGTTGTGGAGTGGAGCATCTCAAGGCCAGAGCAGCCCCCAGGGACATGTTAGGACTCAGGAGGATGTCTTGCTAGTGATCTGATGATGTATAAGATATATTCTAAGGGAGTTGTCAGAGTTGGGGCTTGGGAACATGCAGGCTAGTGATCTGGTGATGCATAGGGCATAGACAGGGTCCAGGTAGAGGGCAGAGATATTTGAGGGTCAGGCTGGGGGTTTTGGGCCAATGTCAGAGGTAGCAGGGTCATTGGAGGGGAACTGACAGGGTCCTGACAATTTCCTTAGGACTTACTTCAACCTTAGAACAATCCTGCATCTATAGATCAGCCACAGGCCCACTTTAGACCATACCCAAGCTTTGCTACAATAGAAGCCAAGTTCCAGGCAGATGCCACCCACCAGAGAATCCCCTAACTTGCCCAACTCTCCCTGGAGACCCCAAGTATATAGCCTTGAACTCTCTGTAGTCAGCCACTAGTCTTGATATTGGCTACTTTCATATCTCTACTTACTATCTCTTTTTTACTCTCAATCTACTCTTTTTCTCTCTCTGTTTCTCTTCTCTGATGTAGTTGTCTCAGCCTGCAGAACATTCCTAAGGACTTTATCAACCTCTGCTCTTATCAATACAACTCTAGGACCTTGTCAGCCTCAGAACCCTTGTATGTTCCATCTCCTATCATTGACTAACTGACTAGTAGGTTCTCACTCTTAGAGGTGAAGTCCTCAGATTCTCTGGACCTGACACTAATACTAGCTCTATTTGAAATCTAAAAAGTGTGAATTTGAGCAGACCAAGGTTGAATACCTAGGCCTGATCATTTCACATGCATGGTATAGTGGAGATGAACCTAGTTAAGGTGACAGGTGTAGCAGAATGACCAGAGCTAAAAAAAAATTAGAAGAAAGCCCAGGCATTTCTGAGCTTTGTTAATTTCTATCAGAGGTTTATTCAAAACTTTTCCCATCATAATTGCCCCCTTTTTCACCTCACCAGTAGAAATGTAGCATGGCAATGAGAGTCCTTGCAGTAAGCTGCCTTTGACACTCTTAAGCAAGCTGTTACCTCTAAACTAGTCCTTCTGTTCCTGTACAATGACTCTCTCTTCTGTGTTGAAGCTGATAGCTCAGACTGTGCCACTGGAGCTGTCCTGTCCTAACAGTCAAAGAAGGATAGCAGGTGGCATTCTGTAGCCTTCTACTCAAAGAGTCTCAATGCAGTAGAATGGAACTATGAGATCCACAATAAGGAGATACTTGCTATTATTTAATTGTTTGAGGAATGGTAACACTTTCTTGAAAGTGCCCAGCATTGATATTTTTTGTGGTTGTTGCTAAGACACTAGTAAAGGTAGTAGCCTATAGCAATGTATAATGTGTCAACCACTAGAATGACTACATTAGGCAATTCATAGTCAATGGGGACAAGGGGCTTAGCATTTTGTAGAGCCTTAACAAGATTGTGATGAGCATTGAGCTAGTCAAGGCCCAATTTAAATGGAATACCAGTTTGTATAAGTTTTCTTAAGTTGTCTAGTATGATAGGCAAAGTTCTTAACAAAAATCCTAAGGATGTCAACTATATCCAAAAAGGCTCCAACTTCAGATAGGAACTTCAGATAGCAACTTGCAAGGGCTCCAGCACTCAAGCAGGGCTAAGCAACTCTTGTCTGAGACTCAACTGCTAGGTATGCAAACATGTCCATGGATCTTGAAGGTTGAAGCATATAAGATGAGTTTATAACCAGAAAATATACTGCTTAAATACTTCATTTACTTAAGAATTTAGGTAAGAAGTTCAAAGAACTCCTAAAGTGCTAAGCAAATGTTGAGGTTAGTGGGATGCTTAGCAGGAATACTATTAACAAACTTTTAGTCTTTGGGACCCTTAGCACCAATGTCATCAATGAAGTTGAGTATATTGTGGGGAATCTTGAGTTGCAGAATAAAGGTGTCATTGTTGTGGAAGATCAGTACAGAGTTGGTCCAACCCATCAGTAAGGTGACTAAGTAAAGTGCACCAAAGGAGGTCTGAAATATTATCAAGTCTTATGAAGCTGGGTTCATTAGTTGCTCATTATGACTAACATAAAGCTCATTATAACTAACATAAAGGTCAAGCATAGCACCACAAATGCATCCAGCAAAAGATTTGGCAATATGATCTGGGAATAGAGGAACTCTAGAGTGGTTGATATGGTTTAGCAGCCTCTAGACTTACCATTTTTCTTCAGAACACAGAACCAGTAGGATCAGTAAGCAAAATTTGAGGGTTTATAGATGCCAACTTTGATTTTGTCACAAATGATCTTGCATACCTCTTTCTTGAGTCCTAGGGAAATGAGGCAATTATGCTGAACTCAAGGAACATGGGGGATAGTTGGTATTTGGACTGGGGGAAAGAAGTTGGGGCAAAAGCTTCCTTATTCTGAGTCTTCCTAAGCAAAAGCTTTTCCTTGTTTAGCAACAAGGTTGATAAATACATCAAGTTTCTTGCTAGTGAGAAAACCAATGTTATGGTCCTTAAGAAATGTTACTAGCCAGTTGCTGATGAATTGCTTGCTGGGTACAAAGGATAAGGAATCTGTGCCAAGTATTAGTATAGTCACTAGGGGGTTGCCAATGATTTGTTGCTTGGTCTTGAAGTCTTTGCTAACATGGCCAGCAACTGGTTTGATCTTCATAGTGACAGGCTTTATATTTCTTCTTCATTTAAGTAGGAGTGATGTCCATAATGCTAGTGTCAAGGAGAAATGCCTGTCCAAGAATTGAAAGAATAGAAGAATTAGCAGAAACAAAGTTAGAATATGAAGGTAGCAATGAATGGAAAAGGTCACAAGTGGTAGCATAAAGGGTAGGCCAAAGCAGAGTCTATATATAAACAAGTTTTTGTAAGTAAAATATTATTGTCTAAATCACAAGAGGCAATAAAAGCTGCTAGACCAGTTGAATAATTGTAGCTGATGATAGTTGCTATGTTCTTAGTGTCATCACTATTCTCTTTAGCAATGAAATCTGTCTTGTAGCAAACCTTTTGTCCATTATTTCTTTCAAACTTTCAATACAGAAATGTCAGTATAGTATGTTGCATGCCAGAATTTAGATCAGTAATAGTGATGGTGGTCTCAATGTTGCTAAGGGTATTGACCACACTTGTAGTAAGGATGTCAAAGGGGCAGCTGAGCAGGATGTTGTAGGCAGAAGACCATAATATATGGATCTGAAGATACAAGGTCATGTTGCTGATATACCAAGGTACATTATAGCTAAGTTTTAGCATTTTATCCAAAGTTCCATTAGTGCTCTACATATTCAAGACTATACCAGGGTCATAGGATAAGCCAAGGTTGTTAGCAATTTCAGCCAACATGGATATGATCTAAGACCTGCTATTCATGATGCACTTTATTTCTTCTTGGTTGTCAATTAGCATCAAAGCAGCCTCTTTATCTATCCAGATGGTATTGTTGTACTATCCATAGTAGAACTGGAAGGCCAGTCCACCTCTAGAAAATGAGTTCAGACACCTAAAGTGCCTATTAGAGTGCCTGAGGACACCCAGGTCCTTAGGAATCTACCTGTTGCCTCTTCCTTCAGGCTGTCCCTAAGACAGGCCTCCTTCTCTGCATGCTTCTTGTGGCTAGCCTCCCTCTTTCACATTATATGCCTTCTGGACATGTTTCTCCTGAGCCATTCCTTCAGGCTCAGTCTCCTCATTTTCACTCATCCCTTCCACTCCCTCATCTTCTGAATTGCCTGCTAGTTGAACACATGCACATGTAGCAGGGTCTATCCAGCTTGCAGGGATGAGCTCTTCCACCTCATTGTCTGGGTGATTGTCCACATTGGGGATAAAAATGGGATAGCTGGCATGAGGCATGTCCACTTTCTGCACCAGCAGAAATCAAATTCTGCCCTTTTTGGCAGCCATTGGAGCCCTCCCAACTTACAAAGATTGCTCTCAAAGGATTCCCAATGAAACCCAGAGAGCTGAAGAGGATACACAAATTTGTGCACAACAAATATATCAACCATCAACAAAAGATTGACATATATCAGTTGCTGGTTGAATTGACGGACTTTGAGGATTCATTCCTCTCTCTTATAGGCTCTTAGTCACGGCCTGGCAAAAGTCTATAGCTAAGGGCGCGACTAGTGCATATCTCTGAGAGTCACGTGTATACCGTGACAGCTCTGCGATCTCAGATTTGACCTCAAGGGTATTGAATGTTCCTACATCTGTCTTGATATGATGTGAGGTGAAAACAGGAGTCTAGCCCAGAATTCGAAGAAGTGGAGAGTGCATCTTCAACAAGAAATGATTTACAATGATATATAAATATCCCTTTTGTATGATAAATCCTCAGTCCTCTTGTTAGTCGAGTAAGTATAGCAGGCTCTCACCAAGGCTCAGCTGACTCTGCGATCTCAGGTTTGACCCCGGAAAGTAATGTTCCTAGATCTGTTTTGAGACGATGGGGTGCAATCCAGTCCCCAAAATACGAAGTGGGGAGTGCATCTCAAGAAAAAAAATGAAATACAATGACATATAAATTGCTTTAAGATCCGCCCGAAATACATTTGATGCTAGTACATGACAAGTCCATAGAAAAACTCAGAATAACCAAGGTCCAACTGCCGCACTATCAGCATCGAAATCAACTAGAACAAGCAATGCAGCTTACTTCTACCCCTTACACCATCTGGCGTGATCTGCAGGCATCCCTGGTGAATGAGGTTGAGCGCTTTCACCGAGTCCTTAGTCTGGATGACACAAGAGATGTTAATCTCGCTCGCGCCCTGACTGATCATTTCGATGTTGACGTTGCCCTGCGCGAGTGTCGTGAACATTTTGCCTGCAATACCGACCATATTGCGCATCTCCTTTCCAACAAGAGAGAGAATAGCCATGTCACGGTGCATAGAGACCTGATCGAAACAAAGGTCGAAGCATGAGTGAAAGGACAAGGAAGCGTTCTTACCGTGCCAATCTTTTTGAGCTCCTTGAGTAACCTATCAAGAAGCTTTTTGGCCAGCCCATCTTCGATGGCCATACTAACGTGTACCTCGCTCGTGCTGATTAAATCGACAACGACATTGTACTGATCGAGGGTGCTGAAAATGCCAGCCAAGAAACCGTGCGAGACGCTTTTACGGTTCGAGTTGATATTGAGCACGATGATGTGCTCTTTGATGGTAACTGCCGTGGGAAACCTTTTGCGTTTTTGTTCGTCCGGGTTGTCCACATGCCGGAGCGTTGCCAGCGGCACGGTCCCGTTCTCAGTTTTGACCTCTTCTTCGGGGCCCGCGTCGACATCAGGATCCGGATAGATGACCGTTCCTCCGCCCTTGGGATTCTCGACATTCTTGATCCTGATGGGAATTTTTCTCCGAATAGCCTGGAAGGATGTACGACATTAGGAAACATGAAGCAACCAATACATAGTGCTAACCTGTTCCATGGTGAAAGGATGGACGACCTCACTTCCATAATAAGTCAACTCTGCTGCCTCATCGGGTGTGATTATGGACAAAAGTCGCGCAGTAGGCACTTTTCGTGGGTCAGCAGTAAAGATTCCATCCACTTCTTTCCAGATCTGCAATTCGGCCGCATTTAAGCCGACCGCACAGAGAGCAGAACACAAGTCCGTATACCCTCTTCCCACTTGGCTCAACAGCGATCCAGGGATGGGACCAAAGAACCCGGTGATGACAGGGATCCTTGGACCACATTGCAAGATACGCTCCCCGATGGCAGTCGCTAGTCTATCATAGAAATCTTGATCCACAACCTCATCCAAAGCCTCGCTATCTTCCGACTCTGGTACGACATCCTCAAGAGACACGTATTCCGCGTCGATGCCCTGGTCACGTAGAACAGCAGTCATGATTTTACACGCGAGTCTCTCTCCCAAGCCGACGATACTGTCCTGTGACCGAGAAGAAATCTCGTCGATGATCTTTCACAAGGAGGGGCGTCACGGGTAAACGTATTCAATTAAATGAACATCCCATCGAATCAAGATACAACATACCTGGGCGGCGAAAAGGAAATTTCTGAGCCAATCACAATCGTATTCAATCTCTTGCAGCAATTCATCGAGGAGTTCAGGATCTCGAACGGAAGCTTTGGCGGCTTTGACGTGTTCGTCTCGTATGATGTCCACGGTGACGTTGAATTCAGGAACTGAATGACCATTTCCGTTGGCGAGCGGGGTGAGGCCAGAGAAAGTCGCAGCGGTGGGGGTCAAGCGCCCTCGGGGACTTTGCGGCAGGGGCGGCGAACCACACTCATCCTTTCCTTCCCTTTCCTTGCTTTCACGTCTAGCACCGAATAAGCCTCTGTCTCTCACCGGAGTCGTTGTCCCAGACTGTGATCCCTTCCGCTTTCTTTGTAGAGTTTGCGACGCGGACCGTAGAAGGAGATTCGTCGTCCCTAGCGCTTTCGTCGTCCCAGAACGCGCTGAACACACGATCGCGACCTTGTGTTGATCGATGTAGTTCCTATGCACCCATGAAGTGATAAGATGGAAAGTTTCGACACAAACACGCGGATGACACGAACGCAACGATATCCTCCGCGATCTTGACAGCAAACTTGCCCACACTTGTACCACCGAACTTTTGGACAAGCCAACGGGCCGAAGGGTCTATAGAATTCTGGTGTAAGTTTGGAGGCGTCCGTGGTAATGACTCGGAGTTGGAAGAGATAGGCGAGTTTGATGAAGATGGTGATGTTGGCACTGGCTCCTCCGACATTTTGGTAGCAGCTCTGCGATATTGAGAGGGTAAGTAGAGACGTAGGAGGGTGAGTAGAGAAGCTTTAAGAGAATGGTGAAATCCGATTATGACTTTATTTTCGAGAAGTAGTCATGTGTTTGCCGCGTATAAATCCGGGATAACCCGTGACAACCGGATTGCTCTTTGCCACCCATTTCACATTGCCTACTCCAGCTTGACTTTGTCTAGAGTCACTCGATAGCCTATCAAGTAAAGAAAGGTCGATTGGCAACCGAACTAGAACCCCTCTGAAGCTTATTGCAGGAGTTTTGTATCTCACTTAACCATTTCACCAGCCAAGGTGCATTCATTCAACTGGCTTCTTGTACCTCGAGTTTTTTTGAAGAACTCCTATCCCGTCACCCGCAAATATCCCGCATACTGCTGGGCTGACAATTTTCTCTATAGCCCAGGTTCATTGTACAAGTAGTTCTGCCGTTCTCTGTAACACAAAATCCGATGCCCGGCCGAACTCCACCAAACGTCTGTCTATAAATAAAATGCCCTATGATTTGTTGCGAACTGCTTCATGGTACTTGAAGACGCGAAGCTTCGAGCTTAGTCTTGCCGCGGAATGCGGCCATTGCGGCTATTAATTTCAGGCTATTACGGCTATTAATCTCGAATGTTTGCAGGCAAGGTATTTGACACAGCTTGAGGTTGTTTTGGTACGTACCATGACACAGAAGGTATCTCTCAAAGAACCCTCACACACCGGACCGACCCCTGATGAACATGAAAATTGCATGAAAGCATTTATTGAAGAAGTTTTTTATAGTTAAGGTCTAGGACCTATCCTCATCAGAAGATGACATTACCGGAAGACGACGACGCCACGTATGAGGCCATGGGCAGTGTGCAAACCTAAATTGTACAGTAAATGCACACCTCTGTATTCCATCTATAGCTAGCCTCGTTCAACGGACTAGATCCTTGAGAAGGAGGAAAATTTAAAGAAGGCTGCTCTGCTTCGATTTCTTATCTGCGGACTGAACATGCTATGCTACTCAAGGTTCTGGAGAGTAATGAGTATGCGCATCGTTGGATCATCGATACTCGATTTCCCATTGAATATATGCAGTATAGACACCCTTTTGTGAGTTAAATCGATGTTGAATCATTCATCGTATGTTCACGGTGATCTTGGTAGACGTAGAAAATGTAGGTTAGATACCCATTGCAGTTCACCTAGGATTCTGACCTTCCATGCCGAGATATCCGCTGCCCCAATGCACAGACATCAACCTAGCCCCATGAAGCACGACTCGGACTTAATTTCACCTGTGATCCTCATCCTTCTCTCCCCCATATCCCACCCGCCGGCCCACTGATCGTAAACGCACAACACACACCCCACCCGAGTCCGAGTCCGGTTCTCATTCTTCGATCACCCCCTCCCCTTCCGTCCTACCGATTCTTTCATCCAACTTCGACTCATCCCCCCCCCGTGATCCTGATGCATCTATCTCCTCTCTTGCTCCGCCTGACGTTCAGGACTCCTCACTCCCTAACCGCTACTCGCGACTCAACGTACGAACAACCGATTCCACCGTCGATCTGAACCTCCAATGCTGACTTGCATCACAGCTCTGACACGTAAGCTTTCGAACGTTATAGTTTTTGCCACAACCCCTCATTTGCTCATGTCACAGGTCTGACAGGTATGCTTTCAACGTGATATATACCACACCGACTCGGTGCAAGTTATGTGTGGTCGTGGATTGGCTTCTAGGGGTGGAGATACGCCTACAATGTGGGCACGGCTACAAACACTCATCCCACCCGTGATCTGAACCTCCAAGACCGACTCTCGAACGTTATAGTTTTTGCCACAACCCCTCATTTGCTCATGTCACAGATCTGACAGGTAGGGTTTCAACCACACCGACTCGGTGCAAGTTATGTGTGGTCGTGGATTGGCTTCTAGGGGTGGAGATGAGGCATGGGAGGATTGCAGGAAAGCATGACAAGATGCTCGTTGCGTGGTGCGGGTGCCTGGGTCACGTGGTGGACGGAGACTCGATGATGGGAATCGAGAAGCTCATGTGCCTGGCCGCAATGGCTGTCTTGTCGAGCCGCGACGGTGACCGGGACCCGCTCGACGACGCCCTGCGCCCGCCGGCAGACGAGACCCCCGGGGAGCGCGCCGTCCGCATTGCACGAGAGGCGGAGGCGCGGAGGATCAGCCAGGGGATCGATGCGAGGATCAAGGCGGAGCGGCAGGCGGGGAAGAATGTGCGGGCGGTGAGGGTGCTGCTCCTGGGGCAGAGCGAGTCTGGTCAGCGCGTGTTGTGTTGTGTGTTGGTTGCGCCACTGACGCCCCGCAGGCAAGTCGACGACGCTCAGGCGTAAGTTTGGCGGGGCCCGGACTGTGCCGTGCCATGTGCTGACTGCGCTGCAGAGTTCCAGCGGCTGTACACGCCCACTGCGTTCCGCGAAGAGCGCGTCCTCTGGCGCGCGGTCATCCAGCTCAACGTCGTCCGCTCCATCCGCATCATCCTCGACACCCTCGCCGCCCCCCCGACGTCCCCCGCATCCTCGCCCCTCTTGCCCGCCCTCCAGTCCCGTCTCCAGCCCCTCCCCCACATCGAGGCCCTCCTCATCGCCAAGCTCGTCCCCCCAAACGAACACCACCCCTCCCATCTCCCCTCCCCCTCCCCGTCCCACCACGAGATCTTCGTCAGGCCCGGCGCAGCCTGGAAGGGCGCCCTCGCCAGCGCTCACATCCCCCATCCTCCCCGTCACCACCCACCGGCTCGCCCGACCAGCGCAGCCACCACGCGCCTGGAGACCCACGACGAGCCCCAGCACGTCTTGTATCACTGCAGGCACGACATGATCTCGCTTTGGAACGATCCTGCCGTCAGAGACATTCTCGTGCGCAAAAAAGTCTGCCTCGAAGAGCTCCCTGGGTTGTAAGTCTCTTCTTCTCCCATCTGCGTTGCCTCATTGTCCCCTAGTTTCTTGAACGACTTGCAACGCGTCACGTCCCTCACGTACATGCCCACCGATGGTGCGCGGTGTCTCTTGCCTTTTTCTCCAACCGTTCATGAATCAATCAGATGACGTCCTCAAG
Source organism: Termitomyces sp. DKA19 (assembly GCA_018851325.1). NCBI lineage: Eukaryota > Fungi > Basidiomycota > Agaricomycetes > Agaricales > Lyophyllaceae > Termitomyces > Termitomyces sp. DKA19. Next base: position 5,295 of record JABCKS010025270.1, on the reverse strand, counting down.
GCCCGCCTGAAAACAGTCGGTGTATCCGAATACAAATTCGAGATGGAGGTCAGTGCCGGCAGGGACAGCGGCACCGAGTGGAGAATCGTCGATGTTGGCGGCAGTAGAAGCCAGGTTGGTGTTTCTCTTTTCCATGCACAAATAAAAATCCTGAACCTCAATTCTAGAGACGTGGGTTCCACTCATTCCCGCTCTGCAGGGATGCTGACGTCTTGTTTCCGTAGCGACATGGGCGCCGTTCTTCGACGATGGTGCGCTTTTTCCCATAATCTGAGCCGAACCCAATCTAATCCCGTCCAGTCGACGCGATAATATTTCTCGCCCCCATATCAGCATTTGACCAGGTCCTCTCAGAGGACAGATCCGTCAACCGTCTGGTGTGTCCGCGTCCACAGCCGTCAAAACGCGACCATGAACTGAAATCAGGTTTTTGCCAATGTAGGAAGACTCGGTCCTGCTGTGGAAGGCAGTCTGCTCCAACAAACTGCTAGCGAATGTGGATCTTGTGTTGTTTCTGAACAAGTGTGATATCTTGGACAGGAAGCTAAGGGCCGGAGTCAAGTGCGTGGTTTCTCTCTTTTCTTGTGGTTGGGGCACAATGACTACTTTGCCTCCACGTACCCTCCCTTCCCTCCCCCGCGCAAAAAAAACTAATCCCGAAACACCCAGACTATCACGATACGTCAAAAGCTACGGTGATCGGGGCAACGATCTCGACAGCGTGAGCAAATGTACGTCGTCCGGCCCGACCCGCCTTTCTTTCGCCCTGAACAACCATACAAACAACAGATTTCCGCGGTAAATTTAGCGCGATACACCGCGAGTATTCGCCGAATCCGAGAAAGTTTTATGCGTTTTTGACGTCTGTTACGGTATGTTTTTGCCGTTGGTCCCCCCCCCCCGCGCGCACACACACACGTGTGTGGTTTCTGATTGGTCGTTGTCTGGATAGGATACGGCGACGACGGCAGGTATTATTGCGAGTGGTGCGTTTGTTTGTTTATTTCTGTCTGCTTGGGTTTTTTGATGTGCTGCAGTACGCGATATGGTCATGCGCCAGCATCTGAAGCAGTCAAAGCTGCTTTAGTTGTCCTATCATGGTAGTGCTGCTGGCGTGCAATCTATTTCATCTATTCATCTCTATCCACTTGCCTACATACCTACCCACCGTTCTTTGATCGTCTTGTGGAGCTGCGGATTTGCACTACCCTGTTCTGTGCTTTGCTTTTCTCATTGTTTCATATGATTTTGGTGGTGTACGCCTAGATCTCATGCGTCTGTTCCGTTCATTTGTTTACATCTACATCTACATCTATTTACCCGTCCCTGCCCCTCACTTTCTATTTGCTTTACATCACACCACTCTCGATATTCCCTCAGACTATTATGAATTGTTTTGTGTATATATAGTGTATTTCAATGGATATCGAGAGTTGTGGGATTGAGAAGCTTCGGAATGGGGCTCGCTTGTTGGGAGATTTTGCCTTATTTTCTGCCATGTACGTCGATGCTGATTCGAGACAAGGAAAAGTTATCAGACGGATGGATGTAACCTTGGTATGATATGGTATGGTATCGGTACGCTTTGAAAGTCGGAGGAGAAGGTTGCTTTTTTTTTTTTTTTTTTTCGCAGGAAGGTGTATGTAGTGTCTTTTTGGCGGGAATCACGCGGCAAGGAGAGCCGTGGTGCATCGTGGCCCCAGACGTCCGGGCGTATCTTTCTCTGTGTGTGTGCGTCTCTTTTATTATCATTTGTACTTCTTATGGGTTCGTCGTCTTGAAGCGCAGCCTTCCGCACGGGCCTTCGATGCTGCCCGCTGCCCGTTTCGAGTAATGCATGCATGGTTCTGTGTCGACCATAGTAGAAATGATGGTGCAATATCGTGTTTCTGTCAGCACCCCTCTCACAGGTGTGATCCGTAGCTGCTGATTTAGACAGCCGTAGGTAGGATATCGATATTAGTTACCTCGGTAAATATTCACCGTGGAGGCTGTTGGCTATTGAGTTTCTCTCTGCATCGAAAGCGGCAGGCCGGGCTTCCCTTCTGCTACTCTCTCCCCCGGCTTCGCCATAGCCTATATACTGGGTCGTTATAACCCCGTTTTCCAAAAGCTTGCCGGTGTCTGGAGATTAATGATATATTTCTT
>JABCKS010025269.1:0-19536 GCA_018851325.1 Termitomyces sp. DKA19 | reverse complement strand
CCACTTTTGAATGTTTTGAATGCTTGTTTTGGCACCACAGGCTAGTGTCTTGCACTGTCATCCTTCTTTTCCATTCTAAGTTTCTTCCTTCCCCATTTATCTCTTCCCCTTTTGTATTGCTTCCATTTATAGGTTCCCTTCCATTCATAGGTTCCCTTCCATTCATAGGTTCCCTTCCATTCATAGGTTCCCTTCCATTCATATTCACCATTCCAATCTGGTTATTCTTAGATCAGATCTTATTTTGATCCAGATCTTGCCAGAATTGATGCCACTCTGGTGCTTTTGCCAGTCCCATACTTCCCTCCCATTATAGTGATTGGACTATCATTGAGTGTATAGCCTTGTATAATCCTTGTCCTATCCTGTTCTGTATCTCTTCTGGTGTATTTCAAGGAGATAATGTTGCTAGAACTTGTTTTACCAGGAGGCTTACAGTTTTCAGCCTTAATAGATGGTTGATTTTGACTTCTGGTGTTTTGTATGTTCCCAATGTTGTGACAACATTGTATGAGCAGCTAGGCAGCATAGGAACACATCATTTTGGAGTCCACTGTAAGCAATTTGTAGGTAATCATTCTGCCAGAAACCAGAGCCCAAGTGAAGTGTTGCTTGGAATTGACTGCTGAACTATCAGATCATCCATTATTAAATTCTACAAGCCCCTCTCACTCAACATCTCCCAGACCTCTTGCTGACAAACTAGAAGCCACTAGGAACCTCCTCAATGTAAGCAAACCTCTTAGTGACTTTCCAGGAGCTTTTGTAGAGAGCTTTCTTAGTGTTCCCTTATCACTGCAATTCACTACCAACTCCTCCATTTTCTTCCCAGAAAATCATTCAACTCTTGCTTCACCTACCAACAAACACATCCCCATTCCATCAACAGTACTGACAATTGCTATGAATAATGATTCTGTTGCTTGCCATGTATAAATGTCCCCTTGTAACAACACAACAGCCCCTAAATGGGACAAGAGTCACCTTAGGGAGCTCCCTCAGTACTTCAAGGAATTGGAGTATCTTTTTGCTGACTGTGGCATTACTGATGATACCCAGAAAAAGGAATACACAGCTTGCTACATCTTATATGACATGGCAGAAACTTGGCTTAGCTTACCAGAATTTGGCAACAACCTAGCAATTGGTGACAATGTCCCCCAGCCTTACACTTATCAGGAATGGAAAGCAGCAGTACTTAGGTTATATCCTGGAGCTGATGCTAGCATGCAGTATACTTTTGGTGACCTCAAGCAACTTGTCAATCAGACTTTCAACAGTAGCTTAGTGATATTAGGACATTTTTCAGATTACTATTGGGATTTCCAATGGATCACTAGATGGCTCCTTGCTAATGGCAAACTTTACTGAAATGAAGAATGTTGCTTATTTCAGCAAGGTATGCCCACATTGCTTTGGTCCAAAATCATTTGCCAGCTTGAAATAACACTTTCCAATCACCACCATAAAGACCTCTATGATGTGGAACAGGTCTTTGAAGGTGCAAAGTGGGTATTAAAGGGAACTGACACAGCAACTACCAAGTCTACTGCTCTTGCCACATCTGTTGCTAGCACTCCTGATATTATCCCAGCACCTGCCACTATCACTCCCACTATGCTGTCACCTGCTCCTAAACATGAAGCTATTGAATAGTGACAACCACAGCAATTGTTAGTGCCTTAGAATGCCTGGAAGCTCTATTTGCTAACAACAGTCAGCCCTGCCAACAGAACCAGTTCAGCAACTCTTGCCACTTCTGTGGTGAAACTGGTCACACTATAGTACAAGGCACTTGCATACAACTAGAGCATATGATCCAGCAGGGCAAAATCTGTTGCAATGCCAAAGGCAAGATTGTCTTACTGTCTGGTGCTATGATTCCAAATTACTTTGGCAAGCAACTTTACAAGGAACAAATTGAAGAATGGCACTGCTTAAACCCTGGTCAAATCATTACTGGCAGACTCTCTTCTAATGCTAACCCCAATCCCAAGCAAGTGACTATGCAGCAGTCACTAATTCATGAAGTATTGCAGCAGAACATTGCTACTAGTAGATTGCTGACTAAGGATGAATGTATTGAGGCCTTGGAGTAAGAGCTATTTGCATTAAAATGAGCTGGTAAAAGGTTTGATAGTGTACAGGTCCCCTGCTCCAGTGACTAGCAACACACCAGCAACTACCCCTTCCTCTGATTCTGTACCAACTCCTACTGCTAAGCCAATTGACAAAGGCAAAGTACCAAAATGATCTATTGCTAAGGATTTGCTGCCCATTGCTAAGCCTACCAAACTGGTTCCCCAGCCTCCAGTTTATCCTTTCTCTGGCATCTGTGCTCACTATGCTCCACATGCTAACAGGAACTTCACTGCCCCAGATTTCTGGAACAATGCTGCTTACAGGACCATGCCCCCCATCTATAATATTGAACAATCAAAGGCAGTTTTTGATTGAGTTTTAAGCACCCAGGTCACTGTCTCAGTTGGCAAGCTATGCTCTATAGCACCAGACATTAGGAATCAACTTAGGACAGCTATTATGCCCAAGCAACTAGCTGGGGCAAATGCTAGCATAGTTCAGGACTCTAGCAACATCTTTAAAGAAGTCTTACTGACTTTTGCTATGGACAAGCCACAGTTTTTGCTAGGATCCAATACCAATACTGCTAATGGACTTATCCCGGACCAAGCCAAAGTCTCTTCAGTTGACCCAGTAGAGACTTACATCAAGTTGCTATCTCCTGGGGAGGAGCCAGTGGTTTTAACAGTCACTAAGGATTCCCAGTTGCTAAGGTCCATCATGATGCTGATTGACAATTGTGAAGAAATAGAATGCATCCATCGATAGCAGGTCCCAAATCATACTCATGTCAGCAAAAGTTGCTAACAACCTTGGCTTATCATACAATCCCAGTATCATTTTGAACATGCAGAGCACTAATGGCACATTGGATCAATCGCTAGGACTTGCCAGGAATGTACCCTGTACTATTGGCAACTTGACACTCTACCTTCAGATCTATGTATTACAATCCCCTGCTTATGATATCCTACTTGGTTGCCCCTTTGACATCCTTACCAGAAGTATAGTCAACACTATTAGCAACATAGAAACTATGGTTACTATCACTGACCTCAACTCTGGCATGCAATGTACAATTCCAATGTTTCTCTATGGGAAATATAAAAGAAACAATTGTCAAAAGGTTTGCTATGAGACAGAACCACCCCAGTCCTTTCAATGCCAATCTGAATAGCAACAATGCTAACAACTTAGCAACCATTATCAGCTATGATCATTCAAATGTTCTAGTGACTTGTATAGCTTCTTGTGACTTGGATGATAATATATTACTTACAACATCTTGCACATATACAGACCCTACATTGGTCTACCTTTATGCCACTGCTAGTGACTTTTGCTCTTCCTCACTACCTTCTCATTCTTATTTTGTTTCTACTGATATTTCTAATCCTTTGGTTCTCAGACAAACCTTGATCCTCAATACTTGCATTACAGACATTGCCCCTACTTATGTTAACATTCTTTTCCCTGCACAGTATATTGCTAATGATCCTGCTAAAAGAAAAGGGGTACAGGTAAAGAAAAAATACAAGCCTGTTGCCATGAAGATCAAACCTGTTGGCCACATTAGCAAAGACTTCAGAATTGAGCAACAAATCCTTGGCAATCCCCTAGCAGCTATGCCAGCACTTGACCTCTCCACCATTTATACCAACTCAGCAATTCACTAGTGACTGACAAGTGACCTTCATTAAGGACCATGACACTGGATTTCTCACTAATGACAAACTCAATGTCCTTGTCAACCTTGTCACTAAGCAGGAAAAGGCATTTGCTTGGGAAGATTCTGAACAAGGAAGCTTTTACTCCAACTTCTTTCCCTCAGTCCAGATACTGACCATTCCCCATGTTCCTTGGGTTCAGCATAATTGTTGTATTCCACCAGGCCTCGAGAAAGAAGTATGCAAGATCACCCATGACAGGATTAAGGCTGGCATCTATGAGCCCTCAAACTCTGCTTACCAATCCCATTGGTAGACTATGTTACCATTTGCCATTCTGAAGTACCTCCATTCCCAGATCATGTTGCTGAGTCTTTTACCAGACATATTTGTGGAGCAACACTAGACCTCTTTGTTGGTTACAATGAGCAACTAATCAACCCAGCCTCATGTGACTTAACAACATTCCAGACCCCATTTAGTGCTCTTCACTTAGTGACCCTACTGATGGGTTGGACCAACTTTGTACTGATCTTCCATGACAATGTTACCTTCATCCTGCAGCCTGAGATCCCCCATGACATACTCAGTTTCATCAACAACATTGGTGCTAAGGGTCCCAAAGACTGGAAGCTTGTCAACAGTATTCCTGCCAAGCACCCAATTTTTGTTAAGAATTTTGCTCACCACACTAACAACTTAACAAAACTCACTCATAACAGAGTCCCTTTTGAGTTTGGCCCAGATCAAGTTAATGCCCAGCAAGACCTTGTTAAGGCCCTCAAAGATGCTAAGCCCCTTGTCACTATTGACTATGAATTGTCTGACCCTGTTATCCTAGCAGTTGATACATTATATATTGCTATAGGCTACTACCTCTGTCAATGCTGTAGTGACAATCATAAAGAATGTTGCTACAATTGTTTTGGGTCCATCATGCTTAATGACAGGCAATCACAATTCAGTCAGCCTAAGCTCAAGCTCTATGGCCTCTACCATGCTCTGCAGGCCCTACAAATGTACCTTATAGAAGTCAGGAACCTCATCATTGAAGTCAATGCTCACTACATCAAGGGTATGCTTCAGAACCCTGACATTCAGCCATCTGCTAGCATGAATTGCTGAATCATGGTGATCCTGATGTTCCACTTTAAGCTTGTGCATGTTAAAGGTACCTTCCATGGCCCAGATGGACTTTTGCAATGACTGCTACAGCCTAGCAACCCTCTCTTTGATGATAGTAACAACTCAGTATATGAGGATTAGATTTACTGACTACATGGATTCATTCACCAAGTCCAACTCCCCTTCCACCTCCTTTGCCATGTCTCTTCAGCTTCATGATTGCTACCCCCACTTCTGGAGTTCCAGCCTTTAGCAACATTTGTTAATGACACTTTGGATACAGTAGCCCCATAATTAGCAACTAGCAATGATTTTCAGCCTTTATATGATGATGCCTTTACCATGTATAGCAATGTTCCATGTACAACTAAGGCCATTGCTAGCAATGCCTATATCTTACTGGTCCAGAAGTGGCTTAGCAATTTAGTCATGCCTGCTGACTTTAGCAACAATGCCTATGCTACCTTCATTTGCTATGCTGCTATGTTCTTCATTGCAGATGGTAAGCTCTGGCAACAAAATAGGAATGGTGCCCACAAGCTGTTCATTCCTACTGATTGCTGCTTACAAATCTTGTGAGCAATGCATGATGACTTGGGCCATAGAGGACTTTTTTCTACCTGCTCAGCATTACTGGAATGCTTTTGGTGGCCCCAAGTTAGTGCCAATATCATATAATATATTTGTACTTGCCACATCTGCCAGGTTTACCAAACAACTAAAATACTTATCTCACTGATTGTCACTACACCAGCACCTTTGTTCAGCAAGATATACATTGATACTATGTTCATGCCACCCTCTAACAGGTTCAAGTATAATATCTAAGGACATTGTTTGCTAACACACTGTCCCAAGTTCTATATGCTCACCAGGGAAAATAGTGACACCATTGCTAAATGGTTATATGAAGATGTCAACTGTTGCTGGGGGGCTCTTAGCAAAATTGTTACCAATAATTGTACCCCTATTCTGAAAGCTGTTGCCTACTTAGCAAAAAAGTATAACTTGCACCATATCCAGGTCTCTGGTTACAACAAGTGCACTAACAGTATAGTCAAGTGACCTCACTTTGATGTTTTCCAGGCTCTTTTCAAAGTGGTTGATGGTGACCAATCCAAGTGGAGTACTGCTTGTTATTTAGTCTTTTGGTCAGAACATGTTACAGTATGTAAGTGAATGGGTTGTTCCCCCTACTATGCTGTTACTGGTACCCACACCCTTCTTCCTGCCAATATAGTTGAAGCAATATATTTGCAACTGCTGCCAAATTCCCTCATGTCCTCTACTAACCTTATAGCCTGCTGAGCAATCAATTTACAATGTTGCCAAGATGACCTTGAGTGACTCCATGACACTGTCTTTAGCACTTGCTGTTTAGCCACTATCCATTTTTTGAAGCAGAACATGCCACTACAATACACAACTACAACTTTCAGACTGGTGACCTTGTATTGATGAGGAATACTAGGATTGAAGTTACCCATAACAAGAAGATGAGGCCTTGTTATTTAGGACCCTTGGTGGTGATATCTTGTAACTGTGGAGGTGCTTACATCCTTTGTAAATTAGATGGCTCAGTTTTGCATTAACTAGTAGCTGCCTTTTGCTTAGTTCCTTATTTTGCTAGAGAATGCATATCAGTGCCTAGCAATGCTTTTGACATTGATACTTCCCACTTACATGAACTTGAACAAACTGATCTAGTGGACAATAATGATGTTAGCAACATTGCTAACAAAAACAACAACTAAAAGCCATTTGCTAAGCTTTAGCAACATTCTTTTCATATTCTACTTTATTTATATGTTTATTATACAGTCAGAAAAACCATCATATATGATACAAAGCCATCAAGTACTTCATCTTGTCAATCTTATATCATTTCTTGTTCACAGACTTTTACTTCTTGATATTTTTTGCTATGATGCTGTGCTTAGCAACTTTTTGCTAGCAACTGGCATACTCTTGGAGTTTTCATGCCATGATGATTTACTGAGCATTTCCCTTTATTGTTGCTAGTGCTAAGTAACTATTGCTAGTGTATAGCAATCACTTTGTCTTTGTCTTCTTATCTTGATCTTAGACCCCCATATGATTTCACTTACCTTCTTGTTTCTTATATTGTTCTTAATTCTCTCCTGACTCTGGTTCATGATGTACAATTTCTTTCAAATCGCCCCTTAAGGGGGCCAGTCTAGGCTATGAAACAAGAAGATATAGAGCTCCTTAAGGGGGCTAGTCTGCAATGTGTTGACAAAGGGGGGGAGGGGGGGGTGGTGATTGCTAAGCATTGAGGTTGGCATTGTCACTAGGCATCTCTCTTGCATCCTCCTGATCCCCCATGACAATCCTGTTTTCCTCTTGCCAGGCCAAGAAGGCCTGGCAATCCCACTGATATCCCTTCAAGGTAGTGACCAAATGCCTAGTGAAAGAATAGCAAGCCCTAGCCTCAAGCAATTCTGACCTAGCAGTGTCTAATTCTTGCCTAAAGTGTCACTTGAGTCCTACCATGCAATCTCTAAGGCTCTGACATAACAAGGCTGGCATCACAGGTTCTGGAAGAGCTAAGTCTTCCCCCACTCATCCTAGCCCATCATCACTAATTTTGTGAAGAGGAGGGGAGGTATGTAGGATCTAGCAACAAAGTTAGCAAAAGTGTTAATGATTATAAAAACTTACCAAGAGAGGAGTTGCCTCCACCTCTGCCTCCACATTGTTGCCATCCTTGGCAATCACCTCTCTTATGCCCACCCCCTCCTCTTTCACCTTGACACCACCCCATTCTTCCTTGACATCTTCCCCTATATCATCATCCTTCTGCCATAATTCCTCAACATTGGTTGCTATAGGTATCACTACCCTCATGACAATGTCCTCCACTGCAGGCTTGGTCTTGATGGTGACAGTCTGTGGTCATTTGGCCAGAGGCTTGTTGTCACTATTACTATTGCTCCTGCTGCTTCTGCTAACAACTTCCTGCTGACTCCTTTGAGGTCACTTACCTTTAGCAACTGACCAACCTCTCACCATTGTCTTGTCCTGCTCAGTTGAAAGACTCAAGCTGGAATGCTTGATTAAAATCGATTGCCCAAATGCCACTAACTCTCATTGGACTTTGACAATGGTCTGAGCCTATTCTACCAATGCCACACAAGTTGCTATCCTCTCCACAAACTTCCTGCTCCAACTACATAAAGAATGGCCTTGATAAGAACACCTTTTTCTTGAGCTATCACAACAGTAGCAAGGTTGGGCACCAGTAGGATACCAGCAGCCCTTAGGGTTGTTCTCAAACCAGCAATTGTCACACTATCAGAAAGTTAGTGACAACTTGAAATTAGCTGCTAAGACTTACCACTCCCTGAGCATCTTTGAATGCCCTCCATTCTGCTGGAAACATGGTTATCTTCCCTTTGGCTTTTTCTAGCATGACACCAGCAGCCATACTGGTATCCACAATAGTGGAGGCCTTCCTCCAGTGAAGAAGTCCCACCAACTCCTTGTCTGTAAAGGAGTCTTGGATGGGTTCCTGGTAATGAGTTAGCAGTGGTCACTCAGTACTAATGACTAAACAGAAATCTACCTTGAATTTGTTCTCCTCCTCCCTTTCCTTTCCTTTGCCCTTGGGAGTCTTGTGGTGCTTGGGTGATGCCACTGACTCCTTAGCAACACCACCAATGACATGCTTGGGAGTGGAAGGGCCAGCCTCCCTGGCATCCCCACAACCCTCACTATGCCTGGTCCCTGTTGCTATTGCCAACTCATGTGGAGAGTGCTAAAGGAAAAACATGTTGTTAGGAGACAATTCATCAAACAGCTAGAGGTTACCTTAGCAATGTCACTAATCTAAGTAACACTGCTAGCACTTACCATCATTTCTGCATCCAGGTCCTCAAGTAAATATTTCAAGGAAGGTATTGGAGGCACCTAATGACAGATGTTAGAGAAGTCATTAAGAGATACAAAAGAAGAACTTACAAAGTGTTTGTCAAACTCACAAATCCACTCCTCCCCCCTTGTACTTCTTGTACAGAAAGCAACACTCCCTGTCTACCTTGGCCAGTCCAGGCTACTCTATGCCACTTCCAGCCATCTCAAACCAGTGAAGCCCGGTCTTGATAATAGCAGTAACTACTGAATAAGGCCTTGTTGCTAATTGGGACTGCACAGTTTTGAGAATCTAGTCCACCCACTTCAAGAAGGCACTGGCCATAGCCTCTTTGTCAAGTTGATTGGCAATGAAGGAAGCCATAGCAATTGGTTAGAGATATGATGGGAAGAAGATAAGGAGAGATGAGAGGTGGGGAAACTGGGTTGAAGTCCAGTTAAGCACTAGCCTTTTATGCATTTTCCCTTTTTTGCATGCAGACTATGCAAGCAGTCATGGGACTTGGTTGACTAAGGACAGTCAAGATTTCAGCATAGAGGAGGATGATAAGACCCATCTGTCACTGAGTACAGTTACCATCATCTCAGAATATCTTATCTGAACAGCATATGACCTGGGACTTAGCATGAGACTTTGCATGAGACCTTAGCAACTATAAGATTTTTGTGGATCACAAGCATTTATCATATGGAGCCTAGACCAAGGATCTAGAACAACCTGGCCAAGAACCTCCTTAGCAATGTTTGCTACTGGTGACTCTTAGCAACAAAGGCATTTCTCTATCAAAATGAACATATTATATGGACAGACATCTATTTTGATGATCTTTTATTTTTTTTCATTTGACACATTTTGTATACATTTCTGACATTGTATACTCATGAATGGTTACCATCTGACCAATGGAATAGAACCTCAAACATCTTGACAGATGCCATTACCTTTAGCAACCAATTTTCCATTCTTGATTATATTACTTACAACAGTATAAATACTCTCTGTATATACCTAAACAACAAGAAGAAGGATTATTGTCTACCACTGTCCACTGCAGCCTTGAAGTACTCTGCTCATTGTCTCACTTGGCTTCAGACTTCATTCTTGTTCACTCTTGCCATTGTTAATAGCTTAGCAACAAGCCTTAACAACCTCATCCTTGATTTAGCATGGTACCAAGTACAGGTGCCTTATAGTGTTATAATGTCTTAGCAATGCTAGCAACTATGGCTAGCAACTTATGTCTGTCTCCCAAGTTCCTTCATGTTTGACTTATGTTCTTGCCCCTTTTCCCTCTTGATTGCTAGGCCATTACTGACCTTAGCAACATTTCCTTAGTGATCTTCTCCTTAGTGACTTGTCTTCCTTTCACTCCCTTTCATACCCTAGCATCTTTCACTTACCAACATTCCCATTACCTACCCCTTTTAGCCTCCATCCCTTTTCCATTTTTCCATTTAAGTGACTTAGTGACCTTTTATTAGTGTTTAGCAACTTAGGCTAATGTTAGTGACTCCTTTTACTTGCACCCCTTTTACACCCTCCCCCCCTATAGCTCTCATTCTCTGGAACATTTACTGACTTGCCCTCATATACCTTTCCTATTGTCAGCTACCCTATCTAGTTGCCAGTGCATTCTAGGTCTTTTTTTGGTTTCCTGCATGGCAGCTAAGTGGCATAGGAACACATCACCATATGTATAGGCATAGTCTACCCAGTCTAGCAGAATACAATTGTGTAGTAAGATGTAAATTGTCTCATTGTCAGAAAAGGTCTACATCTGATTGTCAAGTATGTAAACTTGATGTAGTTCAATTTGGGCCCCAAATTTGTCCACCAATGGACAACTGGGGTTAGCTGCATTGTATGTGGTGGCTGCCTCACAATACAATCCCAGACACACCATTACTAGTGCAGGCCTCCATACTGAAGTCTTTCCAGTGCTGTTAGCACAGTGCTCTACACAGCACAAACCCAAACAGGGTTTACCAATGCATGCAGTAGGTGAAATCCACCACAATACCCTGCCATATATTCTCTAACCCTGGATGCCCATAAATCAGTGTGTATTCTGCTCTCTGTTCAAGGTCAAATGGCCTCTTTGGATCAGGCATGCACATGATGTGCAATGCCATAGTACCATTGCCCTTGGTACATATGAAGTATACAGAAATATGATGGCTCTTAATGAGAGGCAAATCCTCAGGCTCCTGCATTGGGTTGATGAAATCCTGATTATACAGGATTGGACATCAACAACTGCATTATGCAGTCATGCAGTGCCAAGTCAGTATGTTGTGCAAACAATTGCAGCTTAGTCATCAACATATATGCAAATATATGGTTGTAACAGGGCATATAGGGGTTCATGTGGTATTTAAAGAGCCTTTCTGGCTTATATGGTGTGCTGAGGAACCCCTTGTGCACAAATTTGTATATCATTATGCATGGCATATCTGCTGCTTGCCCAAAGCTGTGCTTGTATACAGCTGTGCAATTAGCATCAGCACTGACAAACACAGTGTTTGTCCAGTACAAATAGTAATAGCCTGCAGGAGCCTAAGCCCCCATGGATGCATGAATTAAGCCATTCAATATCAAATGGCCCCCACACTTTCACCCCCAATCCATTGGGGATTCATTCCAAAAAATCATTTTATGCCCTATGAGCTAGGGTAGCCACTGCCTGCACCCTACTTGCCTTCTTTTTGGCAAGCTTTTTATTTCACAACATGTGCTGGAAGCACTATGTGGGCATTTCACCCTCCTCCTCTTCCTCTGCCTCAGAGGATGACTGACCATAATCACTTCTGTCCTTGTCCATTGGCGTGGCTCACTGCTTGCCCTTGCCTGCTACTACAGCTTTGGCTGCCTTGGCCACCAACCCATTATATTGCACAGGTGTATATGGGTCAGTGGTCAATTTAACTACTTCAAATTGTACTAGTGGTGTGGGTACCACAATTGCATGTATGAACAACAATTGCACTGGCTCTGCCCATGCTGGCATGTTTGTAGGGAAGCTCACAACCTCCATTTTAGTCATATCCAGAGGAAGCTTATACTTCCAATGATGCTTTTGCAGCCCTGAGACCCCTGAGGCATGTATGGATGCAGCCAGTCCCTGACTTAAGGAACCCCCCACTTCTGCTTTGGAGGTGCTTTCAGGTGCTGGTGCATCTAAGAATTCCATCTCCTCCTGCATCAGTGGGATATCAAACATCTCCTCATCCCACTGGCCCACTGGAGTTTTAGTTAGGGATACATCTGGAGCCCACTGCTCACTTCCTGTAGATTTCATAGGCACAGTGGAAGGCTGTGCAGGTTTTGCCAATGTGCTTGTGCCTGGTGTAGGTGTGGCTATAGGCCATGCAGGCATTACTGCTGTAGCTGGGACCACCACAGACACCAATCATTCTACTCTAGGCACTACTGCCCACCTAACCTCTACTGGACACAATGATTGTGGCTTAGCCCATTTGGGCTCCACACTCACCTCTTTGTACAATGATACTTTGTGCTTTGCAGCATGGTCTATCTGCTCCAGTGCAGATATGCACTGCTTCTTCATAAGCTTGATCTGGTTGAGCAACCCTTCCATCACTATAGTTGTAAGACTATCTTGCAAGAAAAATGCCATAGAGGGCACTGGCTGCTCTGCTGCCTTCAACCATTGCAGCAGTACCTCTGTATCCACCTCAGGCTGCACTTGGGGTGCAACATCTCATCTCACTGCTGGCACCATGGTGTGTACATACATCTGTCCCAGTGCTTAGCATTGGCTTGGCCCTGGCTGATAGTAGTGCTTATGGTGCACCTTCTGGACTGGGTGCTCATAGTGCTCCTCTTCTTCATCCACTTCTATCCTTGAATGGATGGGCATCTCATATGGTAGTGGCTGCTCATGGCCTGGATAGACCACAGCCCCATATCTCTGACCTATTATTGTGTAACCTTGAGCAGGTCACCTCCCCCTTCCAGAGCTCTGCAAGCTCTGCCCAAGCTTAGGCAGGCCTCTAGAGGCCATCTATCAGCTTACAATGCATATGCCAATGACATGTCAAACCAGACAAAAGAGACAGAAAAAAATCTCCAAAGTCCACCAGTTGGACAAATACATACAAATTCCCAGCCAAGCAGCACTGGGGATTGCCATGGTCAACATGACCACATAAACTGGCCATCACTCAGTTTTAGCCACCTTCTAACCCTCACATGCTCTATGCATGTTGTGCTAGGTGTCAAGGGCATTTAACACTCTGTAGCTCCAAGTACTGGTCCATTACTGCCAGTGATTTGCAATTAGCCAGGGGTTCCCACATGGTGTCCCCCAGACTCCATGAACCTCAAATTTGAGGTCCCCAGCTGATGTCCACCTATGACCTATCAGGTCATTTCCAAAATATTCCTGGTCTTCAGCAATGCCAAAATCATAAGGCTCTGGCATTGCATGATTTGGAAACATTGTATCATTACCTGCCTAATAAGGTTGCAGCAGCAACACATGGAACTTCAGCATGATTTGTCATGCCTGCAGCACAGTTGGCAGCTCTAGCACATAATTCAATGTGAGAGGCTCAGCCTCCAGGACCTTGTAGGGTCCCACCCACTTCAGACACAGTTTACTTGCCTGACCTTTGGGCAAATTCAGATTCTTGGTGGACAAGTACACCAATCCACCCTTGTCAATTATGAGCTCTTTGCTCTGCCAATTATTAGCATGGTGCATCTAAAAGATGCATGCCTTGATAATTGCATCATGTGAATTTGCCAGATTAGTTAGCATATTCTGCACAAAATCCTTGACTCCTCAATGGATCACTTCATCTGTTTGAAGTTCTCTAATCATGGATGGCATGTAGCCATTGTTAAGCTCAAAGGGCACATACCCTGTAGTTTCAGACATGCTTGCATTAATAGCAAACTCTACCAGTGGCATGCAGTCCACCCAGTCCTTCTGATCAGAATGAACAACTGCTCAAAAAATCTGTATGACATTCTAATTTGCACATTCTGTTTAACCATCTGTCTGCAGATGAAATGATGTTGACAAGAGTAACTTTGCTCCAAGCAGCTTATGTAGCTCCTTCCACCACTTGGAAGTGAACTTAGAGTCTTGATTGCTGACAATTGAGCTAGGTAAGCTATGAAGGTGGACTATCTCTCTAAGATATATCCATGACAGTTCCAATACTTTGGTCATTGTATTTACTAGCATAAGATGGACTATACTGGTCATACAACAGATCACTACCCAAAGGAAGTTGAAGCCATGTGACTCAGGAAATAGTCCCACAAAGGCCATGCCTATTGAGTTCCATGGCTTCACTGGGATCAGCAGTGAGTGCAGCTTCCCAGCTGGTTTTTGGTTCAAGGTTTTTGAAGGTTGGCATGACTTACATATCACACAAGATTGGTGTGTGTCTTTGGCCATTTGTGGCTACCAGTATGATCAATGCACATATTTGAGCATCTTCTGATACCCAAAGTGCCCAACAATAGCATGGGCTTGATCCTATATCATTGTGATCAACAATCTTTCCTATAGTATGCAGAGCACCTTCACCTCTGTTGGGCTTGTCATAATGAGCTGGTGCTCAATTGCAAAGCATAAGTGTTTGTTGGGTTTGTCAAGTATCTCAACAAATATGGTATCTTTAGTATATCCATTCTGGATACAAGCATACAGTTGTGCATTGGCTGACTCCCCAGTCACTAGGCTGGGCATAGAATTTCCTAGTGCCTGTTCAACTGTTATATCTTCATTCTGAGACAATGAATCTCCTACTAGCTGCACCTTAACTGGTTGAGCATTAACCAAGCCTTGAGCCTCAAGGTCCCAGGCCTCCATTTGCTCCTTGAGCCATTTGCTACAGCACAACTCATGAGCCTGCATGGCTTTGATTTCTACATGTCATTCTACTATCTCTTGGAACTGGTGTAAGGGCAAGTCTTTGCCCTCTAGATCAATATGCTTGTCTGCCTGAACAAAATCATGGGCCTTGTGACTATCTTCATGAGTATCACTCTCAAAGTATTGTGATAAGCAGTCTGCAACTTTATTTAATTCTCCTTTGACATATGTTATGTTAAACTGGTAACACAACATATAGTCAATCCATTGGCTTGATTTCTACATGTCATTCTACTATCTTGTGGAACTGGTGTAAGGGCAAGTCTTTGCCCTCTAGATCAATATGCTTGTCTGCCTGAACAAAGTCATGGGCCTTGTGACTATCTTCATAAGTATCACTCTCAAAGTATTGTGATAAGCAGTCTGCAACTTTATTTAATTCTCCTTTGACATATGTTATGTTAAACTGATAACACAATATATAGTCAATCCATTGGCACTGTTGTGGGGACAAATGAACTTGAGATTTGAAAAACTCTAATGCTTTATGATCTGTTGTGATATGGATCTTATCTTCCATCAACTTATCTTTCTATTTCAGGAGAGCTTCCAGTATAATGAGTGTCTCTAACTTGTGTATTGCATAATTCTGTTGCACAGTTATAAACTTGCACAATATGAATCCTGCAGGTCTGCAGGCTTGCCAGGGTTTTCCCTGGACAAACATGGCCCCTATGCCCATCTTTGCTGCATTGCAAATGAGCCATATTGGTTCATTGAGGTGCAGATTGATTGGGTGTATAATCAGCATTTTAGTACAGATTTGCTTAATCATTTAGAAGCACCACTGATGCAGCAGTTGCCAATGAAATGGGGACCTGTTCTGGGTCATAGCCATAAGATGGCCTGTATATGCAGTCACATCTGGTAAAAAGTTACCAATGTAGTTAACCAATCCAATAAATCATTGGATGTCATTGTAGTTATGTGGCATTCACCACTCACAAATATGATCGAGTTTACCAAAGTCTGGATGAATAGCTTGCACATCTATAATGTGCCCTAAGCAATTGATACTTTGTGCATACAATTCACACTTCTTCCATTTGAGATACAAGCTCTCTTTGCACAGTCATTTGAACACAACATGTAAGTGCTGCTTATGCTCCTCTATGGAGTCCAAAAATATGAAAATATCATCTAAATAGATGTGCATGAATTTTCTGATAACATCTTGGAATATTGAGGTCATTAACCTCTGAAATGTTGCTAGTGCATTACAGTCACCAATCTGCATAATACTACTGACAAATGTCCCCATCAGGGATGCAAACACTATTTTAGGAATATCATCCACATGTATGCATACATGCTGGTATACATCCATCAGGTTGATCTTTGACCTGTACCTGGCCTTTGCAACATCTTTGCAAATCACCTCTTAATCTGGAAGTGGAGGTTACATCCTTAATGGTGTTGTCATTGCACTGTCATGCATCCAATGCAGTCCTTAGCATCCCATCTTTCTTGGGAATGCACAACAATAGTGCCACTTGCATTGCAGTCTATGGTTCACACCACTTAGCATTGATATAACAATTTATCTTGTCATGAAGCTGCTCTTATAGTGCTAATGGACAATGAGGCAAGTGATACTTGTAATGCTTATTTTCATCTATGAGATTAATCTCATGGTTTACTTCCCTCCATAGAGGAAGCTCCTCCTTTGTTTCATTGACAATATCCATGAATTCATGCTGTCATTGCTGGTGCAATTGCAGTATATCCTCCTCCTGTAGGCTATTAGCCTTGGCTTTCCCTTTATCTATGTGCTTCTGGTGCACTGAGACCTTGGGTTCAAACCATTCTCTAAGTGCATGTAAGTGTGCTTCCCCAGTGTCCTCCATCTTCAACCTCAGTGGGTGCCTCAATACTGTTGACTTTGTTGACCACTGCATGCTTTTTGCTTTTAGTGAGCATTTATCAAGTGCTACTTCCAATGGTTCTGATATTTTGTCAGCAAAAGGTTGACAATATATCTCCTCAGTGGATTGACATGACCCAGCCCACCTCTGCACCACCATTGAGGCTACAACCTTGTTCCACTCCAGTGGCATATGCAGGTCATAGGCCCATTGCATGTTCAGTGGTGGCACTGGTCAATTCCAGAAGGACCTTATGCTGTTGGTTGTTTCTGCTGTGCTCATGGCACTCTGTCATTACTTGTCAACCCTGTCTGTTATGAGGTCTTCCACCTTCACTCCAGAGCTTGTTTGTTGATGCTTCAACAATTCTAGCCCCACTCACTCTGCATGAGTGTTGTCAGGTAGACAGGCCTTGTCAGGCTTCCTCACAGCTTTTCTATCAGCCACAATTGGCTGGACCAGCCCATCCCCCCTTTCCAGAGTTCCTTGGAACTCTTCCTCAGACATCAATATCACTGGCACATCTGCTGATAAGCTGGCCATTGGAGCCAGTTTCTCATCAACTCCCTCCACTGTTGCACTCTGGTGACCTTCACTGGTTGGTCCCAGAAGGATCTTATGCTGTTGTTTGTTTATGCTGCTCTACCAGCCATGGCTGGCTGATCTGGCCCATCCCCCTTTTCCAGAGTTCCTTGGAACTCTTCCTTAGACATCAATATTGCCAATGCATCTGCTAGTAAGCTGGCCCTTGGAGCCAGTCTCTCATCAACTTCCTCTACTGTCACCCTCTTGCAACCTTTTAGTCAATTGTGATCCCCACAATGCTTTTCAGTGGCCCTACACCATTATAGATGACCATTGGTGTCTGCCAGGACAACTCTCTCCACCCTCCACAGTATTCCATTCACAACAACCTTGTTATTTACAAAGTCAAGATTGACCTTGTTCCTACACATAAACAGCATACTAATAATCATATCATAGTGATCAAAGTTTGCTATGTCCACATATTCCTTTGTTGGTGGCCCTGATGTTTTGACTTTGACCTCCATGCCAAATTGTGCCATAGCACAGCTCCTCACAGTCCCCAGCTAAAGCATGAGCAGCTCCATAAGGTCATGAATGTGTATAGCATTCACATGCACAGACTGGGGTGTAATGCCTGTTGTGGTACTTCCTAAATCCCACAATGTCTACACTTGCTGTCCATTGACCTCTATATAGGTCACTAGGCACTCCTTTTTCTGAGATCACACATTGCATGTGGATGTGTTAGTCTCCCTGATGCTCAGTTAAAGCACACAGATGCTTGTCCTTGTTGTTGCAAGCATAGTACTCATTATCATATATGTCTATGGTGATGTACCCATCTCTATCAATCTGCACACTGTCAGCCTCACTCACTACAGCTTGCTCCTCTCCCTGTTGAGAAACTCCTTTGTTGTCAACAAGTTCAGCTCAGTCCACCTCAATGTCACTTGCTGCATTGCTCTCTACTGCTGCAGTATGTGCAGCCCATACTTGCACTCTTAGCACCTTACATTCCTTAGAATAGTAGCCAGTATGACCACAGTTGTAGCACTGCAACACCCTGCCAGTTGGCTTGTAGCCTGTATCACTGCTGCCAAGAGTGGCCTTGGGGAGGACCACTTTTGGTGGCCCATCCTGCATTGCCTTTGGTGCAGGCTGGCCCACTCCAGGCCCATACCAGACATCCTCAGCTGGTGGTATATTACCAGTTAGTCCCAGTCCAAGCTTATGCTTTCCAAGAAGCATTTGTTGCACTCCAAACTGCAGATTGCAGTTTTGTTCTATCTTAGAATGCTTTTCCAGGAACATTCCAACCTTGACAGACTGGTGACTCCCTGTAGCACAGCAAGAACTGCACTGACCATAGTATGTTGCAGTCTATGCAGACTGCTCATAGCATATGGCATATGTCAGGAACTTGGTCACTGTATTGACCTCTGGAGACAGGTTATCATTGTATATGAGCATGTGATGCATCCCCATGGATATTCCATCCAGAAATGTCTCCTGGATAGTAAATTCATCTGAATATATGGCCATATTCTGTGCATGCCCTACCAGCCTGCCATAGAAGGTTTGGATGCCTGTCCTGGCATCATACACTACTGTCCAGAAGGCTTCACATGCCTCCTGCATAGTTGCAGCATTCACAAAGTGGTTATACAATCCTATAAGGACCTCCTTGAAGGTCCAGTCATGTTTGTCCTGATTTGTATACAGAACATGTTAGCAGAACCAGTTCTGCACTTCCCCTTCTACAAATTCATGGAGCACAAAAATGTGCTCCTGGTCTATGTCCTATAGCAGCATGCTGCTAGGTGGTAACACACATCCATAGCCCAGTCCTCTAACCAGAAAAACTTATGTCCTCTGGCATATGCTCTGATATGCTTTCCTTCAGACTGATGGGGCTTGACTCTATCTGGGAACTTAAATCTGACTCCCAGAGAGTCATCTACAAGACAATTCAGGTAGTCATGTATATGATCCATGTGGATCTTGACTGCCTCATTCATTCCTGGTGTGCTAGCATGCAACTCATGAGGCAAGGGCAATGACCATGCTCATACAGCTGGATATTGGGATTCTGCAGCTCTGCATTTGGGATGTGGACCTTGTGGGTCCTAAGGCACTGGTGGCTCTGGCCAACAATAG
Source organism: Termitomyces sp. DKA19 (assembly GCA_018851325.1). Classification (NCBI taxonomy): domain Eukaryota; kingdom Fungi; phylum Basidiomycota; class Agaricomycetes; order Agaricales; family Lyophyllaceae; genus Termitomyces; species Termitomyces sp. DKA19. The sequence goes on along the minus strand of JABCKS010025269.1, from coordinate 309 downwards.
GGGGTCTACAATTGTCTTGACAATTCCATCCATTCTGGTCATTTGTAATGCAGTTACTTAGCCTTTCATGCACTGGACCATAAGTCAGAACCTATCTATTGATTCTGGCTACAGTTGTGCAAAAAGACTACTTGAGGTTACATAATTAACCTCACAACTTATATACAATTTAAATAATTACTAATTAGTAATACTGTAAATATTAATAATTGTATAGTAAGAGTGTAATGCACATGAGCCATTACATACCCCCCTCATGAGACCATTACAGGTCTCATTAAATAATTAATGAATGAAGATTAAATGAGA
>JABCKS010025268.1:0-19551 GCA_018851325.1 Termitomyces sp. DKA19 | reverse complement strand
GTATAAAAGACTTACCATACCCTGTAGACTTACACCATAACTCTACAGGTAATAAAATCAGTCTACAACATATATTTGGAGTGACTGAGGACTTACACCATAACTCTACAGGTTATCGGCCCCGTTAGCACTTCCATTGCCGTTGAGCCACTGCTCCGGAAACACAGACTCACACATTACATTTACATCCACACTTACATCCACACCCACAACCAAAATGACATCCACAAACTCGTCGAACCCACCGACATTCCCCAAAGAAGCACACTTCGATGGCACAAACTATACCACATTCAAAAACCGAGTCCTTATAGTGGTCAGAGCATGAGGAGCCTGTGGCTATCTAGATGGAACCACCCAGAAACCTAAAATCGTCCCTGACGCCACCAACACAAAAGTAGAGGTGAAACCTACTGAATGGTCATCAAAAACCCCCTCTCTGGAGGAGTGGGAGGAAAGAGATGCATGGACGCTAGGTTTGATTATCTACAACACAAAGAACCCAGTGGGACTCGGGATAAGCATGGATGGCACAGCAGTGACAGCTTGGGCAACCCTGACCAAAAACTATGGAGTGTTTTCCAAGATAGCCACGATGAATGCTGAGAAGCATCTACGCACCACAGAATTCCAGGATGGAATGGATTTCTTGAAGCATGTTGAGGACCTCAGGGAAAAATGGAAGTCAGTGACAGAAAAAGGGGCAAAGATAGACAACTCAGCATTTAGGACCATTCTTATAGCATCATTGCCAGAATCATGGAATGCGGTCATTGCTGGGATATATGCCATGACAATGACAAAGAATGTCATTGCTGCTCTCACAATACACTGGGACAGATTGATGTCACAAAAACAGAAGGCAGGCATCTCTGCAACTGTGTTACAAGCTCAGTCAAAACCAAAACTAGTTTGTGTCAACCTGAACTGTAAGCGAGCAGGTCACACAATTGAAAACTGTTACTGGAAAGGGGGAGGAAAAGAGGGACAGTTTCCTCCCAATTTCAGGAATAAGGGGAAGATCTCACGAGCACCATCAAATGAAACCCAAACCCCAAATCCACCTCAGACAAGCACTCCAGCAGCAAACCTAGTAGCATTGCCTGTGCCACAAACCCCAGACCAACCTCATATCACCTATGCCCTGTCAGCCATCACCCCACAGGGGAAAAATGCAGCCAAAAGCATGGGCACTTACCCATCAAGAGCCATGACCATCCCAACCTACACTGACTCAGGCACAACAGATCACTTCTTTGTAGACCAGCAGGCATTTGCCAACTATGAGGAGCTGAGGGAACTGATCAAGGGCCATGCAGCACCAAAAGGGGCATCATTTCAAGTGATTAGAAGGGGCACTGTCAGAAAGAGGTATCAGACAACAAAAGGGACCTTCAAGTTGATCTTTAAGAATGCACTGCATGCTCCAGATCTATTGTCAAACCTTATCTCAATAAATTGTTTTGATAAGGCAGGATTCAGCATGACTTTTGGTGGTGGACATGTGAGATTCAATGACCCAAGTGGGAAAGAGGTACTCCGGGGTACAGGTACTGGGGAAATGTACTTGCTCAGTCCACCAGGGATCTTGAGCAGGCTGGTGGTGATGATGGCCAAATCCCTAACTAAACCAACAACTCTTGAAGTCTGGCACAGAAGGTTTGGCCACACTAGTACCAAGAGCATCAGAGAATTCCTGTCAAAAAACCTAGTCGACGGATTGGAGGTTACAGGTGATCTGATAGTAGCTGGGCTATGTGAAGATTGTGTATACAGGAAACATGCCACACAACCATACAATGCCATAGTAGAACCTGAAGGTGCACCAAACAACAGGGTGCATGTTGATCTATGGGGTCTTTTAAGTGTCCAGTCATTAGGAGGCATAGTATACATGATGGTCACAGTGGATGGTGGCACATCATATATATTAGTGTATTTCCTGATAAGGAAGGACAGGAACACCACACTGACAGCATTTACTTCCTATCACATCCAATCAAAGCAGCAAATAGGGAAGAAACTGTGGGAGGTCAGGGTCAATGTAGGGTGGGAGTGGGTAAATGAGTTCTGGACAACCTACCTAGGAAACCATGGCATTATCCTCCAAGTCACTATGCCATATGCACATGCACAAAATGGCCTAGTCAAGAGAACAAACTGAACAATACTAGAAGGAGTGAGATGTATGTTGACTGAGAGCAGCCTGCCAAAAGAACTGTAGGTAGAGGTGGCAGCCACTCAGGTATACACTAGGAATTTGCTTCCTTCCTCATGACATCTGGGCACTATACCCAAGGAAACCTGGATGGGCAAGAGGCAGCACATAGATCACCTTAGACCATGGGGTTGCTGGGTGTGGGCAAAAGTTCCCAAGGAATTAATTAAGTCAAAATTGGACCCATGTTCAGTAAAAACTTGGCTGGTTGGCTACATGAATAATGGTTACAGACTGTATGATCAGAGCAACAGATTGATCATGACATCCTACAATATGATTTTTGAGGAGGGAACTGGACATAGGGCATTAACTATTCTTGATACAGACAACAGTGAAGTTGCACTTATAACCCCAAATGACCATACCACTCCAGCTAGCACTTCACAAGGAGTGCTTACAGCTCACCAGCCAGTTGCCCCAAGAATCTGCCCTAGAATCAAACTACTGCACCCAAAACTACCTACCCCTGATGACAGGCCATTGACATTGGCTAATCCCCAAATACAAGGAACAGAGCAGACACCACTGTTACAATGCTTGACACAGCTAGCAAAACCCTCACTGGTGCTGATTGCAGCTCAGGAAACAATGCAGAGAGAGGAAGCAGCACAGACTGAGGGGGAGGCCTGGGCAGATGATGATGAAACCCCAACAGCACTGATGGTGGGAAGCCCATATGCATACCTGTCAGAGCTCCCAGGGGTTACCAATGAAAATAAGAGGGTACCAAAAACTTATGCAGAAGTGATGAGGCAGCCAGACTTATGGAAACCAGCAATGGAAGAGGAGTTGAAGATGATGGAGGATCAAGGAGTGTTCAAGTTAGTGCAGGAATCACAGGTACCAAAGGACAAGAACATTGTTGGATGCTGATGGGTCTATGCAAATAAATTTGATGCAGAGGAAGTCATGACATGTAGAAAGGCCTGCTTAGTTGCTAAGGGGTACTCACAGGTTGTGGGAGAAGACTTTGAAGAAACATACACTGCAGTTGTATGACTGGAATTGCTCAGAATGTCAGCAGCAATAGCGGCACAAGAAGGCTTAGAAATCTGGCAGGTAGACTTCATGTTGGCATATTTGAACAGCATACCTGAGCACAAGGTGTACATGAAACTCCCACCTGGTTTTCCGGGAGGGGAGGGGAAGCTAGCCAGACTCTGAAAAACCATCTATAGACTCATGCAAGGGGGTTTTGACTAGTATTGGACTCTCAACAGCATGTATAAGGACTTGGGATATAAGAGGTTGCACGCAGACCCATGTGTATGCTCAAGGATGGTCAGTCAGGAAGCTACTATAACAAATACATTCAATGACAATACTTTTGGCCTATCATTGACAAAATCTGGAGCAACACAAGCTAAGAAGGAACTGGCACAGATCTACAAAATCAAGAATCTTGGAGAACCATCTTTTATCCTGGGCATGGCTATATTGAGAGACTACCAGACAGGAGCAATATCCCTATTACAGAAAGTATACCTCAAATGCATCCTAGAGAGATTCCACATGGAAAATTGTAACCCCAGATACACTCCCCTACCATCTGGAATTGTGCTAACAAATGACATATCCCCAAAAAGTGAAGCCAAACATACATTCATGGCAGACAAACCCTATTGCAAGCTACTGGTTGCTCTCATGTGGGCCCAGGCAGCTACGAGACCCAACTTATCATTTGCAGTAACCCTGCTGGCATGTTTCCAGTCTAAACCAGGGCCAGCCCACTGGAAGGCTTTGCTCCACATACTGGCATATATAAAAGGTATGCTGGATTTTAAAATTATATACAATCGATGCCTGGGAGGGTCCATCAAGCCACTGGGTTACATAGACTCCGATTATGGAGGCAACCTGGACATGAGGAGATCAACATCAGGCTACGTTTTCATGATGGTGGGAGGGCCAGTATCCTGGAGCTCGAAACAACAACAGATGGTGGTGTTATCAACTACAGAGGCGGAGTATATGGCAATGACTCGAGGATCCCAACAAGCACTCTGGATGTTTAACTTCCTTTCTGAAATTAATTTAGAACAATCTTGTCCAGCAACTCTCCGAGTAGACAACAATTCTTTGATCACCCTCGCCAACTCTACTAAAGGTCACACTTGCGCCAAGCATATAGACATAAGGCACCACTACATTCGCAAATGGGTCTCAGAAGGTGACATTGAAGTACTCCACATACCCTCCAGTGAAAATATCGCGGATATCTGTACCAAACCGTTATCTCGCGCCACACATGATTACCTCGTAGGACTCATGGGATTGAAAAACTCCGATGATTAAACAAGTCAGGGGGAGTGTTGAGGGATGACTTGTCAAATCATATGTGTACCGCCACAACGCACACCACTTAGGTGGGGCGCGATCGGTATTTGTTTTTCTTGCCATCAAACCTTAATTATTTTTTTTTTCAGATAGATAGATACGATACAGACGCAAGCCCTCAGTCTACAACATATATTTGGAGTGACTGAGGGTAAGCGATCCTTACTTACATTTACGTATAAAAGACTTACCATACCCTGTAGACTTACACCATAACTCTACAGGTAATAAAATCAGTCTACAACATATATTTGGAGTGACTGAGGACTTACACCATAACTCTACATCTCTTTGTCTTGACGAGGAAGACTGTACATGTACATCCCATCAGTCATTTCCCATATAACTACATAACCCACACCGCTCCCAGCCCACCTGCATCTTTGTTCACACCTTATAACAGTCCACAAGACTGATGATTTGACAATAAGACAAATTATTGACTGCTATCAGCAGCACACATCGATGAATAAGATATGCAATACTATGTTATTACAATGAAAAACCCCTGAGAAATGCAAGATAAGATACAAAAAAGTGGGTAGGGGTCGTGAATGACAAACAGTAAGCAAAGATTTCCACGAGCTCCAGTCCAGTATGTGTTGATTCAGCAGGAAGAGAAATCAATTCCTCCGCCTCCACTCGGGCCTCCCCCACCACTAAAAGATGAGAAATCAATTCCTCCGCCTCCACTCAAGCCTCCACTGCCGCCAAGGAATGACGAAAAGTCTATACTTCCTCCTCCACCACCGCCGCCACCACCACTGCCGCCAGTCAAACCATTAATGGCCCCTTGCACAAGTGCACTGACCAATTGACTACCTAGACCTGGCTAGATAGAGCCAGACGCGGTTGCGCTTGATGTAGGGGAGGGGTACACCACAGGGTGCGGCGGAGAGTAGGCTTGCAAGTGAGGAGGCACGCTTATTGCTTGTATTACTGGAGTGGCTGTCTGATGGGTGTGGTCCTTGGGCGCTTCGGCTTTGGTGCTGAGCATACGTGTGCTGCCTGAGACGGTATTTGTGCGATGCACATTGCTATTGTGAGGATGCGAGGTCGGGGCGGAGTGAGATTGTGATCTGTGAAGCGCATGCATGGGATAATGGGTCGAATTTGGACGAGGAGACGGAGGGGGCGTTATAAATGGCATGCCTGGGGCCGAGAGAGTAGGGGGGGCGTATGTCAGCGCTGATTTGGTGGCGCTTGCGTAAAGTTGTTGAGGGGGGGAGAGCGGTGATACTCTGGGGGTTGGGAAATTTGGAAGGGGAGCGATGCCTGAGACACGAATGAAGGACATGTCTTCTGTATCTTGAGGCGTTGTAGGCAGAGGATGCCGTCCAGGCGGTCCCAATGGGTGAACTTCAGAGACGTGAGGAGGCTGGAAGTTTGTACAGATATAGAACCTAGAGGACTGTTGATAGCTGTGTCATAAGGTAGCCTTATACTACATACCAAGTCTGCCTTCTGGGAAAGGATGTCAACGATATGTTCTGATCTCGGGCAAAAGATATACTCACGACACATCATAGTGCTCGTTCCAGCCTGGTGGTAAAGGCCGCCGATCTGGATTGACCTGAGCAGCAGTCATCGTTGTTGGCCAGCTGTAGACAGAGAACAATACAAAGGGAAGTAGACTTGGGAGGGAGAGATTAAACACGATTGTCACGGATTGCAGCCTCGATATTCATAAGAATTGGTAGCTAGACACGTTTAGACGTCGGAACTGCCTTGGGTTGGCATGCCTGGTGATTTTCCCTGCATGACAATTCTGTCCATCAAGATGCCGTTAGACCAGCAGTCAGTCCCAAGACAAGATGCTTCTAATAATAGATTTCGTGTGTTCCTCTGTCTACTTCATCTTCGTTGTGTTATCTTCATTGAATACACAGGACTGTCTGTCCGAAAGAGTACGTACTACGCACACTCATCGATCGCCAATATTCATATATGAGATTCACGTCAAGCCTGTGCTGTGCTATAGGGCCAAAAAGGGACAGAAACACTTGAAGATCAAATGACAGATCAATCCTGGCAGTGACACCCTAGGATACTGATATCAATCTGGTGGGAAAGGTCCATTTTTATGCATTAATATTGTGAGCCTTTCGGGAAAGCTTTGGATAATAATCCAGAAAGAGGGGGGGCATTGAGCTCGAGAGCCTGAGGAGGCGGTTATAGCTCTGACAGCAAGAAGAGGTTCAAAGCCTGCTTCTCAGATCTAATTTACTTCTCATGTGGTACCCTCTACTAACAGCTGCGATTGTTCTTAGGGGTTATTGAGAGTTACCTAACATCTGTTGACGCGGAAGATGTTATTTTGGTCCGTGATCAAGGCAGTGACTTTGCCAGGATAGACTCGGAACACCAGTGGGCCTCGTTTTGTTCGAACACACGCCCTCCTCACTTCTGAGAATCCGTTTCGGCCACATTTTTGAATTTCATAGGAGACAATGGGCTCGTATGGCGATTCGAAAAGCGGTAGGACGGTATTTACGGCAATGTCCCCGAGGACGAACTTCAGATTGTATCTGCTCAAATCTGTTCACCGGGGGATCGAACTAATTATCAAACAATTGGAGCGATTACATATGTAGCACAAAACATCCAATCACGAGTGATCGACTCGTTGTATCTCATACTTTGATAGAAAGAAATACTCTAAAGCAAGTGCCCGAAGATGAAGACTACATGGAAAACTGACACGGATGAGAAGGTAAACTTATGCATCTAGCATGAATTCTAGAATATAGAGTTCGAGCATGTACTATCACCACTATCAAATAAGAAAACTGGGCTCTTCACCCCCACTATAGTCTACTCCGCCAATAATTACTGTTGTCTCCTCCATCACCACCGTTGTCTCCTCCTTGACCGTCTCCTCCTCTGTCATTACCATCTCCACCATTGTTGTCTCCTATACTGCTGTTGCGATTACCACACCACCACCATTGTTGTCTCCTATACTGCTGTTGCCATCACCACCATCACTGTCTCCTACTCCACTGGTATCATCTCCTTGGTCATCTCCACCATCAGCATATTGTCCGCCATCTCCTGTATCACCACCACCAATGAACTCGCACACTACATTGACTGCCTTATCCGCCAATGCATGTCCAAACTCATGTACAAAATCATTTCCCAACTCTTTCGCCCACTCAAAAACCGCCTCACCAACTAAACTTGTTCTCTGGCTTTGAAGTGACTGCTGGGTTTGTGGTTGTGGTTGGCCAAACATCGTCATCTCTTGCTTGTCCAATGATTGAGGCTTGTGTTGTTGACGTGCTTGTTCAGCAGCAGTAGTTCGTGTGGCAGGATCAGCTGTAGGAGCATGACCATGCTGTATGCACCATATGCAGGCTAAGTGTACTGTTGACGTGCTGGAAGAAATACTCACATGTGAGCCTGGTTTCAGGAAATGAATCAGATGTGTCTTAAATTGGCTCGGAGGGTGGGTAGGTGTCATTGTTAACCTTCCAGTCGATGTCGGTAAGCAGCAGATACGCTTTGGATAAAGGAATACTAGAGGAGTGGTTGGAGCAGATGATAGTGGCCATAGGACTTATAAGAGTTTGCTTGAAACTGCCTCTGTTCCATGTGTGAACTTAGGATGGTTTCAGCACTTGCTCTGCTGTGCTGCACAGCAATATATCTATTACATGCAACAAATCAGGATGTCATATGGGTCAGCGTCTGTCCATCCGCGAAGATAAATTGACAATGATACTAAGAAAAAATTGCTCTTATCAGTCCTTTAGTGCATCACATAGATTATCCGTCTCCCATGAATTGCTTTCAACCCAAAAGTCTTTATATTCATTCATTTCAAGGTGACGAGGTGAATATACGCTGGTTTATTAACGCCCCATCAACATTGTCAGGCAGACTTAGAATAACAAGCGCTGGAAAAGCCATGCTAAATCGAAATAACTCAAGAGCTCTCCTTGAGACATGTGGCGTGACAAATCAGCGCAGAGTCTGTGCAAATTTGTGAATCTCGCAAATCCACCTAGAACATCTAATGTTTCAGATCATCAATAGTAGTGGAACGTTCGTCGAAGAATCTCGTAAAATCACCTAAAACAACTGATGTCTCAGATAAAGCGTTGATCATCAGTAGTAGTGGAACGTTTGGCAAGGTTGTAGATCAAAGAAAGACACAGGTGGAAAGAGTAAGATACTAAAAATGACACTCAACTTCTCACTAGGTAGTGAAGAGATGAACCTTAATTAAATTTAGCTCTTCCCCCACCACCCACCCAAAAGGCTGCTCAAACCACTCCTCGCAGGCGCAGCCGGCTCGGGCGTCTCGGATCTCACCTCTACCTTCGCCTTTGGCGCCACGGACTGCTTCACCGGCTGAGGCGCGACGACAGGGGCCGTCTCCGCCTTTGGCTGTTCTACCTGCTTTCCTGCCCTCATCGCCAACCGATCCATATCCAGCTCGACATAATTCAGCGCTATATCGAAGAACAGAGGTTTCTCGAACTTCTGACCGTCCACTTCGTTGGCTGCACCGCCGTTATACGCAAACCACGCGCGCTTGAAGGCGTGGCTGTCAGCTGAGAGCTCCGATTCGAGGTCTTTGATGTTGGTGGAGTCGAAGGGGAAGTATGTGGGTTTGAAGGTGTTGATTGGGTCAGAGGCGGAGAGGGAGAGGGAGGAGAAGGCTTCGCGGATGTAGATGTTGGCGTGTTGGATTAGTGTAAGTGCTTCGGGGTATTTTTTAACGGGGGCGTAGCACCGTGCGAGGAAGAGACATCTGGGTTGTTTGGTCTGTTGCTAGGAGTTATGGTAATAAGTGGGAAAGGAACTTACCTTCGGGCTTTGGTAAATGATATACGTGCTTCGACAGCCGACGCAAGATCAGGGCTGTCATCGACAATGCTGAGTGTGCGCATCTGGTCGAGACTTTGGAGAACGGTGTCGAGCAGCTTGACGACGGCTGGGTACAACCTGCTGTCGACCTGTTCTGCCTTGTTCTGGCCGGCTTTTTTGGGAACGACATGTCCAGCCTTGGAGGAGACAAGCAAAGCAGAGACCAAGAGAAGATCGCGCTGAATGCGCCTAGAGAGAAGCTGATACACGATGTAGGCATGAACGAACTGGATATCGCGCCCACCTGCGCCTGCAGTGGCGCCCATAGAAGAGTTTCCAGAGAGCTGAAGCACTATTCAGACCATGATCTTTCAATGTTTGAATGGACACATACCTGCTGCGCCTCAGCAAGCTTCCTTGCAACCTCCTCTGCATCACTCAGTGCGGACAAAATCGCATCATACGCCGCAACACCCTTCTTAGAGCTCTTCTCCTTCTTGTCCCCATCCAACCTCGCTTCCGCCTCTTGCACTTTCAACAGGACATCCACCAATTCCGGGTTCCGCACAGGCACGGGCTGGCCCTCCCAATTAAGCTCTGCCAGCCTCTTCCTTCCCTCAGCCATGCCTCCTTCCTTGCCCAGATCTTTAAGCAGCTCACCACATCCCGGTACAAGTCCCTCCCTGCTCGATTTCGAGACTTCCTTCACGATCACATCGACATCGTACGCGCGCTCACGCCCCATCTCGTGCGCACAGTACCTGATCTCTGGGCCAATCTCGTCGCCGAAAAGGACGTACAAAGCCTGAGCACGGCTCGTAATTGCTTTATCCGCCAAGATATCTAGTACACCGCGCGCGACACCGAGCTGTGCCAGCGCTACTTCGAAATCGTCTTTCGATTTGAGAAGACGGCCGTTCAGGATAAGAGTGTATACGTAGACTTGCAATAGATGTTCGGAGGAGAGACGGTGGGATGCGTGAAGAGCTTGGGCGTGTGAGAGGAGCTGCGTGGCCCAGTGGACGGCACGCCTGAAACGGCCTGTTGCACTGTGTCGCAGGGACGAGGCGTGTGCGGAGTTGGAGGGTTGTAGGGACTGGTTGGTGAGGTCTTGGGAGTATGCCCATGCGCGTTCTGATTCGAGGAGCAGGAGCTGCAGGCTGGATATAGGTATTGTCAGGATGGGTAAGAGTAAGAAAGGGAAGGGGACGTGCTGGAGGTCTTTGATGTTTTCTGTGGTGATTGGAGGGAGCTTTTTGAAGTCACGACCTTTTCCGTGCGTCATTTTGAGTGTTGAACGGAGGCGGTGGGTGCGGTTTGCGCAGTGTTTGCTGGATGTTGCTATGAGTGCAGGAAGGAGGCGGTACACAGAAAAAGACGTACCGATAGCGGGTGAAATCATTGTATCGAAGCCCGTAGGCACTGCGTTGTTCGTTTGTGAGTTGTAGTGCTGCAAGGTGATCCGAAAGTGAGCTGGATTGAATAGAACGGGCGATAGAGACATACCTGCAAACACCACGACGGATTTCGCAGGGTCGTTCGACATGGTCCTTCGACGTCGACGTTCTCGCGCTTGAGACGTTCTCGAAGGTAGTGGAAAAAGGGAGGCGGAGATACGGAGCCATCAAATCAATTTCGATTGAAATATATCCGGTGCATTGCACACAACTTCTTGCGCCGAAACCTCTCTTGCCTGCACACACGCACGTACAGATAGATAACAGTACACGACGCCCCTACTCATGGCGACAGAGCTACTCCCACCCACGCTCCAGAATATACTAGACCAGACGAGCTTAAAGTGGATCTTCTGTGGTTCGTTTGATTCATTCTTCTTTCATTCGTGGATTTTGGCCTGATTGGTACGCGCGGCAGGTGGTAAGGGTGGTGTTGGTATGTCTGTCGTAGGTTTAGGCGTGGTCAATTGATTGGAATTTTGTGCAGGTAAAACGACGACGTCTTGCTCGCTTGCGATTCAGCTTGCCAAGGTTCGCAAGTCTGTGCTTCTCATTGTGCGTTGTCTTGTCTTTTCTCTCCTTCCTGTTTTTGTAATCTATCTATTGCTACTTGGCTCGTTGAAACACGACACGGCAATAGTCTACCGATCCCGCACACAATCTTTCCGATGCATTTGGACAAAAGTTCTCCAAGGACGCGACGAAAGTGAATGGGTTCGACAACTTGTTTGCTATGGAGATCGACCCGACGAGCGCGATACAAGAGATGGTTGAGCAGTGTGCGTCTTTTCATTATTGCTTTTTGCTTGGTGTCGAGGGAGAATGACAGCGGACTCGAACGGGATGATGGGCTCTATGATGCAGGACCTGGCGTTTGCAATTCCAGGTGTGGACGAGGCGATGTCGTTTGCTGAGATTATGAAGTACGGGCCGCGTCGCGCGGGTTTTGATTTCTCTTTGATCAGTTGGGGATGCTCACGAGGCTGAGTAGGCATGTCAAGTCGATGGAGTACTCTGTTATTGTGTTTGATACGGCGCCGACGGGACATACCCTGCGCTTCTTATCGTTCCCTACGGTGCTCGAAAAGGCACTGGGAAAGCTGAGCTCGTTAGGCTCACGGTTTGGACCTATGATCTCTCAAGTACGTTGAGAGTGGTCCTTCTCACTCGATCCTCTTTGATGTGAGATCGCTAGATGTCATCTATGATGGGCGGTGGGGGCGAATCTCAGGAAGACATGTTCGCAAAGCTCGATGCGATGCGTTCGGTTATTACAGAAGTCAACACGCAATTCAAGGATCCGGAAAAGACGACGTTCGTCTGCGTTTGTATTTCGGAGTTTTTGAGCTTGTATGAGACGGAAAGGCTCGTGCAGGAGCTGACAAGTTACGAAATTGATACGCATAATATTGTGGTCAATCAGCTTCTGTTTCCAAAGAAGTGTGAGTTGACTCTTCCGTGATTGATGTGGATGGCTCTTTCTGATGGGGATCACACAGCGTCGCACTGCGAGCACTGCTCAGTGAGACAAAAGATGCAACAGAAGTATCTGGCAGAGGCACATGAGTTGTATGATGAGTTTTTCCATATTGTGCAGCTTCCGCTGCTTACGGAAGAGGTGAGAGGACCAGAGAAATTGAAGGAGTTTAGCAGGATGCTCGTGGAGCCATATGCCCCACCACAAGATTAGAATTGGTAGTATGTATGACAATTGTACTGACTAGGGGTGTTAGAATTGGATTTAGAATGAAGATGTGCCGACTCGGAATGCGCTTGGAGGACCGAGTAAGTTTCTGTCTAGAGCTTCTCTGAATTTGGATCTCGGAGTGAAAGCGGTAATGCACGTGCTCTGATTGGCTAGAGAGGGCATAAATGGGTGTAAATAGATGTGTCAGTCGGCAGAAAATAATAGTTAACTCTGTCAGCTGGTCGTCTGTGTTCGTTGTCTAGATGTCTTCGCAGTACAGTGCTCGTCTGCTGATGGCTTCACGGCACTCTGCACTGCCGTTTCTGTATCCCTGCTGCAATGCGTTTGCAGCCGTCCCTATCCGCCGGGCAATGATGTCCGCGTTTCGGTCGCAGCCTGGCCCTGCGTTGCCAACGAGTCTTGCTACATCTCCCAACCCGCCCTCGACATCGAACACACCGATACCAAGTACGGCTGGAGCGACACTGAATGCGGATGCAGCAGCTCCGCAGGTCGCGGCACGGCCGCCGCCGTTGCCCAAGGTGGAGAAGGCGCGGCCCAAGATGCGGGCGTCGAAGGCTGCCTTGACAATAGTGCGTTGATCAGATACCAGCTCCTGGGTGGAAATTAAATCTGTGCAGACACCGAGGGCTGTAGCACGGTTACACGGGCTGCTGAAAGGGCCAACGCCACAACTGATACGGATCGGGGTGCGGAACAAGGGCTGTGCGGGGCTGTCATACCACCTGGAGTACGTGGAGACGGCGGGGAAATTCGACGAGGTGGTGGAGCAGGACGGGGTGCGGGTGCTTATTGACAGCAAGGCGCTGTTTTCGATAATCGGGAGCGAGATGGACTGGACGGAGGATGCGCTGAGGTGAGTTTGGCAGGCGAGAGAAAGCACGGCGGCTGACAAAGAAGTGCAGCTCCAAGTTTTCATTCAAGAATCCCAACATTACAGATGCTTGTGGATGCGGGGAATCATTTACCGTTAGATAGACAGTTGATGATGTCATTTCGTTAGTCAGCATATACATACCAGCCGCCTGTTGGAGCAGCCTGGCCATGGATTTTTTCTCTGCCGCTCATCCCCGTTCTCCCCCCGTCGTCCTCCCCGACGTCCATTCCTTCCCCGTCACCGTTGCCCCCAACGCCCAACCCACCCGTCTCACCCCCCTCTCCGCTGCCAGCGATCCCTTTGCCGTTCTTCTTCCTGCCGACCTCCGCCCCATCCTCGACGATCCCCGCACTCTGCTCGTCGACATCAGGCCCCATGCCGCTCACGCACATGCTCGTCTTCCTCGTGCTCTTTCTCTCTCTGTCCCATCTACCCTTCTCAAGCGACCCCTCTTTTCCTTAGAACGTCTGTCTGAAATGCTCCATTCCTCCGCCGCGCGTCACAGATTCCTGGCCTTCAACGACTCCGCACGTATAGTTGTCTACGATGCCGACTCAAGCATCATCAACGAATCATCCAACATCTACGGTCTTCTCCGCAAGTTCCGTTCAGCGCACTTTACTGGTGAGCTCGCGTGGCTCCGCGGAGGGTTTCAGGCCGTGTGGCGCGAGCAGCGTCAGCTTGTTGACACAGGACCCCAGGCTGAGGAGCACGACAGTGACGATACCGACGATACCGCTGCAGTGCCATCTACAGGCACCCTTTGCACACGTCGTCTCCCCATGTCCGCATTCGGTCCCATGTCTACCACTTTACCCCGTGCATCACCCCTCCCACCTGCACTAGCCACTAACCCCTTTTTCGATGCCGTTCGACAGAATACAGAGCTCTCGCATGGTATCACAGAACGTATCCCCCTTCGTCTGCCTAATCGCGTCCGCAGACGGATAAGTGACCTCCCTTTCTCTTGGATCCGAGAGATTGCGAGACGTGCGGACCGTATTCCGAGACCTCGCACTGCACTCTCCCGTTCGCACTCTCATATCCAAGCATGCACTTCGCATGGCGCTTACTCGCGAACCCAGTCCCTGAGTCGCATATCATGTGATCGTCATCACGATTCTCTTTCATTTGAAGACTTGAGTGAGTCGGAGGCATCTCCCAGTGCTGCAGACGTCGAGGAAGGCACAGAGACGCTTGCGATGCAGTTTTATCGTATCGAGGTCGCGGAACAGAGACGCCTTATGGGCGTCATGGAACATCACTCAAAGGAGAGTCGCCATCCCGCTGCTGTAGAGTTTTTGCCAAGGAAGAGCTTTCCATTTAGTATTACGGCGGGCGTCGAAAAGGGTTCTAAGAATCGGTATGTTACATGTCAAGCTATTTTGGGTGTCAAGTGCTTACAGCAACGTAATAGATATCAACATATTTGGCCATTCGAGCATGCGAGGGTCAAATTATGCCAAACTGGGAGGGAAGGAAAAGATGTAGAGTTGGACGACTATGTGAATGCATCGTTTGTCCAGCCATTAGGGACGACGAAAAATTACATCGCAACACAGGGCCCGCTCGAGGCAACGTTTGAGGATTTCTGGCGGTACGTCTTCCCGAACTTTCAAAGTGCATCTCAACAACGTGACAGTACATGTAGATTGATATGGCAGCAAAATGTTCATGTTATTGTTATGCTCACCCAGGAAGTAGAAAATTCGATGGTCAAGTGTGGGACATACTGGGCGGATTCTACGCCTGCGATGCGTGAACGGACGTTTGGCATGTTACGTGTTACCCTTGTAGCGAAAATGGGGTTACCCGGGGGCGTTGATCTTATGCATCAAGAGCCTCCAGCGTCTGCTAATAGTGGTGGTGTATTCGGGTTCGGTGGAGGATGTTCTTACGGAACACAAGATGTGTGTGCGAGGAAACAGAGATCACGCGTGACGACAATCAAGAGAACGTTCAGACTTGAACATCGGGGTTATCCGAACGTGGGACCGAGGGAGGTGGTACAGCTGCAGTATTTGGAGTGGGCTGATATGAATGTACCGGAGGATGCGAGAGGGGTGCTGGGGCTTGTCAGGGAGGTGGAGAAGGCTGTTGGGGAGACGGAGGAGCCTGGCGAGAGTCTTATAGACAGGCGACAGGGTGAGTTGGAGAGACATGGCGATGTGGATCCGCTGAGTGGGGTTGCGTGCCATGTCATGGGGGGACGGAGGCCGGTGTTGTTGCATTGTAGTGCGGGTGTCGGGCGGACGGGGTGTTTCATTGCGTTGGATGCGGTGCTTGATGGAATTAGAAGGGAGGTGAGGGAGAATATGGATAGGGAGAAAGGGAAGTATGTGGATGAGAATGGCATTAGGGATACAATCCATGAGGAAATGGATGTGGATGCTCCTAGGGTGATGATAGCGAAAGACGCTTTGACTGTTCCGTTGCCTCAATCCGGAGAACCGAGTCCAATGCTGCGGAGCGCATCTGCAGGTCATGTTCATGCTATTGCGGCGCCTTCATCTCATGGTAGCCAGATGGACGATACAGCAATGAAAGTAGAGGGGGAGGTTCAGCAGGTGACGCAACGGACAGTTGAGCTCGAGAAATCAGCTACGGCATCGGGAATGGTATCTCAGCTTCTTTCATCATCACACCCAGCTCCCGATGGTGGCGCACCACTTTTGCAGAAGCATCCACCAACGACACTTGCAATGAATCTATCGCCGTCGTCCGCGTCCGCGTCGTCTTCTGGGTCAACTCTCGCTTCTGGTTCGGTGTTTCCATCTTTTTCAGAGTCGCAAAGCCGCCTCAGAGGTGGGAACAAAGCGCGTGATAGTTCCCTTGCAACTTCGATATCGTCCGTAGGGAGCGAAGCGAGTAGCAAGGACCGGGTTGGAGATGGGCATGTAAGGTTTAGGACCGCGTCGGCGCCACAAAGTCAGATGCTCAATCGGAAATCGAAGCTACACCTTTCACTTGGTTCTGGCGCTGGCGCTGGACTGTCTCCTCTTGCCAGGTCTAGTAGTAAGTCTTGTGATTTGCGAGCTCGCGTCACTTGTTGTCTCATACTCAAGCTTAGGTGCCGGCGACATTCCCTTTGCTCAACCAGAATTCTCCGCTCATTCGATAACCGTAGATTATAGAGAGCCCAGGACATTGCATGCGTTTCCGGAGACGCCTGTGGCGCTGAGTACGTTTGACGAGCCGATATGGGAGGTCGTTCAGGATATGAGGGAGCAGAGGATGAGCTTGTGTTCGAGTTTGAGACAGTATGTGTTCATGCATCAGGTCGT
This sequence comes from Termitomyces sp. DKA19, assembly GCA_018851325.1. Classification (NCBI taxonomy): domain Eukaryota; kingdom Fungi; phylum Basidiomycota; class Agaricomycetes; order Agaricales; family Lyophyllaceae; genus Termitomyces; species Termitomyces sp. DKA19. Next base: position 2,849 of record JABCKS010025268.1, on the reverse strand, counting down.
TATTGAGGGTGCATTGCAGATTGTTGATGAGGAGAAGGAGAGGGCAAGGAAGGATGGTATGATTCATAGATCAGGTAAAGAGGGAGAAATGAGCGGAGGTGATGTTAAACTTACGATTTCGCCGTCGCCTTTGCCAGGGGGAGTGTCATTTTCATTTGGGACTGATCGAGCGGTCATGGGCCGGAGTAATACGTTTCCGCTGCTAGGACCTCAGGTCCGCTCCCAGTCGACATCAAGGCAATCGTTCGACCCCCCGCTCTCCCTTAACCTGTCGGATGCTCAGAGTTTGAACAGCCCCAGTTCTGCAGGCGGACTCTCGAGCGACTCGGGCTCGCCTGCATCGTCCACTATGAAAAGAGGAGCAAGCCCGACTGAGCTGTTAAAGGAGGGAAAGAAGGGAGAGCCATTGCTCTATAAACGGCCAAGTATAAAGCGGATTTCGCATGAATTAAAGGAGGACACGCAAGGAAGTGTTCCCGCGGTGCTAGAAACGGTACCGCCGTCACCGATAATGTTGCAATAACACCAGGTGTTGCGCCACAGCTAGGCTATCTGTCGTATGTTGTCCTGCGTATCTGTCGCTATGTTCTTTTGCTTTCTCAGTCTTGGTTGTTACTCATCATCATCATCGCACAAACATCTAGCGTTCTTTGTCGCTTTCATGTATCTAGCTTTCATTGTACTCTAAAAACAGATTCTTGTAGCCCAATTCGTACCATTGGTATAGCAATCGGCTTCATTGAGCGATAGAAATCGATCTCCTCGATTTTTCAAAGAGGCTATATGTTGGAAGAGTGATTTTGATCACTCTGTTCCATCTTCTGCGGCCGTGCAAGGTATGGACAGCGCGGTCTGCTTGATGATAAGGTTGACAAAGAGGTAGTAGATAACGATATGCTGGGGGAGAAAATTGATGTCCGCACTGTGAGGACGGATAATTCTGTATATGGCAACTCTTTATGTAAGTACTTGGATTTCGAACGAATGAATGGATTCTGTCTTACGCCGGCAAACTAAAAATAATGAGCTAAGAGGCGGGGTAGCGCAGTGTTAATACTCTATGCCAGTACGGCATAGTATTTGGTGGTAGACACATGTAACTTAGAACTTTCCTTATAGAGATGGGCATGACATGTATAGACGGCGGGACCACATCGCAGTATGCACAAAGACAGATCCTGGATGGGGTTAGTGTTTTGACAGATTGAGGGTGGGGAAATTGCATAACCAATGATGTTCATATGCGCTGTGCGTATGTGGGTTGTACTTGACCTCCTGTGGTGTGTGAGTTCCTTGTCCTTGCCTGCATTCTAGTTGAGGGTTATGGGCAATGTTGTCTATATTTTTTGAGCAAGAGGTGGGTGCTTTTTGGGCATATAGCCTTGCAACCCTACAATGAGTGCCCTGAAAGAATGTGGCCCTATGTAGCAGATACTGTGCAATATCCTTCTTGTAAGGGACATTGGCTGTGGAGAGTGGAAACCAAGCCCATGACTCATGACCTGACTCTTTAGTCAAGAGGCAAGCAATAAGCAAGCTAGCCAGAGGCACAGCAGGGTAAGAGGCAGGCAACAACCAGAGGGCAAGGTAGAGGGCAAGGCAGAAGGCAAGGGGCCACACTGGCCAAGCTCACATTTATACTAGTGAAAAAACCTAGAAGCAATGCTATTTTCTGGACTGGAGATATCCTATCCCCAAGTCCTCCCTATATACTACAAAGACTACTGGATGACTAGAAGTACTTATGACTAAGCCTGGAGGCCACTGACTACAGCTTTGTAACAAAGTAGAGGCTGATGACTATAAACTATTGACTAATTGGGTCTGGTAGTAGAAGGATCAAATGATAGACAACAATATACCATGTGCCAAGTACAATATACCCATTAGGTGTGGGAGCCAAGATGATGAGAGAGTAAGAAGGGCCAGGTGGTCAAGAGGTCAGCTAGATAGAGGTGCCAATTCCTACAGATTAAGCTAGGCAAGGGTGGAACAGTTGAGAAGACTAGTTCTCTTACACTTATATAGTACAATTATCTTGATGGAAACTTCCTCAGCTATCTCTATGTCCTCCTTCTGGCACAGTATTTTGATATTCTTGATATCAGCAAATGTTTAAGTCCTATATACCATTTCACTTAGCCAGTTCTAAACCTATTACTTGAGTATTTTCTAGCCTTCTTCTCAATACTAGGACCTGATGTAGCACAATTAAGTGCTGTAGTCCTGATGTTTGAAAGAATGGTGGCTTTATACATTTGAACAGCTCTACATTCAATCTATGGATTGCAGCCCAAATCCTACCTTGATGTTCAGCAAGTTAAGAGGGTGTACATAGTGCTTTTGGAAATAGAATTAGATTTGAGTTGTGTAAAAGCTTTACTACCTTAATTCCTATATAGCTAGCAAGTGCTGCATTGATAATGTTAATATGTCTGCTCTAAAATGAGGCAGAAAACAAGTGGAATAAAGAACCCCAATATATCCTAAGAAATGTTGAAAATCATAGGCATGTGTTGAAAACTGTAGATACAAGGAAGACTTACCTTTCAAAGACCCAAAGACCACATAGTAATAATGACCAAGGCAGTAGCAGCAAGGATGGGAACAGCAATTTCAGTTGAATGGGAAAAGGAAGGATGGATGAGGTGGCAGTGCTTGGTAGGGAAGAGATCTCAGGATAAATCCTAAGATTGATCTCCTATCAAAGCTGATCTCACCTATCAACTCACTTCTGATTTCTGTCCCACCACTAATCCTCACCCAAAAATTGTCCTCAAACCCTCATCATAACTTACAAGTGGCCACCAAACAATGAGAGTGATGTTAGGAGAGGATGGGAGAAAGAT
>JABCKS010025267.1:0-19570 GCA_018851325.1 Termitomyces sp. DKA19 | reverse complement strand
AAATGACCATAACTCCATCAGTTTTGATTTAAATTACATAGGCTAAGATGCAATTTGTAGCTGCAATGCCATAGTATCTTACATGATTTAACCAGAATTTTAGATACTTTCAATTTTTCATGCCAATGTCATCTTTCAAAAAGTATAAAACATTGGGACAGTTTTTTGAGCCACTGTAGCTATACACATGGCATGTCTGCAGATTTGGACAGATTTGCAATACTATCCCTGCATCAAGCATCAAAAGTGCTGTTGGTCACATTCCTGATGGAAGTATGGTGACTTCTGCATTCAAGGCTGTCAAAGGCTTTGGTGTGTTGGGTATTGTACTAGGTTTGGCTGGGGCTGAGGCCATTTTTAAGAGGCATTGAAGTCAGTGATAAATATTTTATATTGTTTTTGCCCTTCAATATGAGATTGATAAAATCATTAGAATCAAAAGTTCATCCTGAGAATATATGTACCATAGTTGAGAGCCCCATCAATAAAACTGCACTAGTCATCAAAACTGCCATGTATACTCAGGGTGATTGTTCATTAATTTTCTTATTTATTTGAAATTCACTCATTTTGCTCCTAATAGATAGAAGGGTCATGGCCAATAAAGGACCTCTTCAGGGCCCCTTCCATTCTCAGGCCCAGTCTGGGTGTGTCTTAATAACTATCATTATGAAATATTAAGCAATTGGAATTTGATGATCAGTCCATACTAAAAATGAAGATTTTTTGGGATATCAGGTATATGGCCCTGCTTGCACAACATACTATGCCAAAAAGACAGATCAGCATATGAATTATGACACAGCATATTTGGGAGGTATATTTGCCTTCCCCAACTATGTGCCTAATTGATCCTTTTTCAGACTGTACAAATCCTGGCACTTCTCTCCATGACTTACCTCTCATTATACAATTGTGGTGACAGCAAGAAGTTCCGGTGTTGTCACACGAGAGGTTCAGAGTCTTCATAAGCAAGAGAACTGGGATAAGTCCTATTTTTCAGAAGAACTAACTAACTAGTAATCACATACAGCCTTTTTATAATACGGTTATCAGAGTAACTGGTCTCGGTAGCAAACAGAAGTGAGGCATGCAAGAGAATTATAAGGGAAGGTAGAAATAATCAATGGATATTTGTTACTGTCATTACATATGCCCTCCAGGTATCTAGAATGGGTGAGAGGTACCTTGTTCATAGAGCAACAGAGTGGGCACAGCATCAGAAGAAGCGAGTGATGAAGTAACGAGTGTGATGAGGTAAAGAAGAATCACTGGTTTCAAAGAAGAGAGAGACTGTGGGTACGGGGGCAAGGTTTACTCGGCAAGAGTGGTGTTAGATATAAATTTGTCAACTGGCATCTCCGCCTTGGCTTGAACAGGGGATTTGTTCTTGGATGTGTGCTTCCTTCTGGGGTATGTGTTGTTGTTATCAATGGGGGGGAGGAAGAAACTATCCGGCTTGGTATCTTCCAGGCAGCGCTTTTTAGACTCCTTTTCCTCACAGTAAGACTCTGACTGAGCCTGGTTCCTGACTGCCTCGCAGTAGAGGTGCAACAGTGCATTCTTCATGCTGGCCCAGGCATCGTAGTTGATGTCGCTATTAGTGGTAAGTATTCTGAAAGCACGGAACTTGGCATAATGAGGGTCACAGTTGGGGAAAGTGATGACTGAAGGTGGAATAGGGAAACTATCGTAGTTGTAGGAACCAGTGTCAGGGTCACAGGTAATAAAAGCACAGGGGTTATTGCCTTTGGTGGTGTTAAAAGCCATGGCAAATTCAGTGTAACTACAAGATTCAATACTATCAATAGTGACATTACAGTGATGGATGTTGTTGTCATGCTCAACAAACTTCAAGAGTTGACTGGAATGAATGAGGATATTGGGATTAACAAAGGTGAGTTGAACAAATCCATTGGCATGTGAGGTCAAAGAAGGATGAGGGTTGTAATGGTTCTTAGGACAATAAGCCAACATAACTAATGGGGGATACTGGGGTAGTGTGAATGCGGATGATAAAGAGTGTGTAGTGGCTGCAAACTTGGTAAAGTCAATTGGATTGGCTTTAGAGTGGTTGTTTGTTTGCAGTCCAGGTCGATTATTTATACTTTCTAGTTTCATAGACCCCAAATGCACCTGGGGGTCATTAACTGAGGGTCGGCCTGTTTCATTTTTCAATTCTGATATCTCATTGACACCCTGAGCATCGAAATAAGGAGCCAACAGATTGAGTTCCCTGACCTGATCATAAGGCAGCTAGGTTCTATTGTCTGCATGCCATAGAACTTCGAAAATAGCATTAGTATTTGACCCTGAATGGCTCAATATCTTATCTATGGCTCATTCAGCCTCATGATCTGGTTTGATTTCTGATATGATTTGTGAGTATAGTCGTCCAGAGAACTGCCTGTCATCATTTGGGGTATGTTCCCTGAGTAGAGATGAGTGAAAAATGTCATGTATGCCCCTTTATAGCATATGAAAGGGAAGTTATACCTTGAAGGATTGGTTGCCAAAATCCTTTAGGAGTAAATAGGGACCAACATATTTGGGTATTAACTTTTGTACCAGGCCTTTTGGGAAGGTCATGTTTTCAGTCAATACATATGCAAATTCCCCTTCTTTGAAGGGCACTAGGGCATATTTACAGTTAGCATTGTGTGTTTATTTTACTCGGGCTGCCAGGATACAGTCATAGGCAGCCATAATGGCTGACTTTAGTTGTTGAGCAAAAACTCGCACTCCTGGGTACTCATTTTTTGCAGCTGAGTCCCATACCATGGATCTGGGCATTTGACCATAGTTGAGAAAAAATGGTGAGTATCTGGTTGTTACTGATCTTACTGTATTGATGGCAAATTCAATTGCTGGTAATTTAGATACCCAGTCCTTCTGATTGAGGCTAATGCATTGACGAATCATTTGTACAATGGTTCGATTTGCATGCTCAGTAGCTCCATTACTTTTAGGATAATATGAGCTTGACATCTTTAATTGAGTACCAATTAGTCTGTGTAGGTGAGACCAAAATATACTGGTAAAGTATGAGTCTCAGTCACTAACAATGGCTTTGGGTAGCCCATGTAACTTGTATATCTCTGCAAATACAAGTTCAGCTATTTCCCGAGCTTTGTACCTTGTCTGGCCTGGGATTAGTCAGACCATTCCTGTCAAATGATCTATTATCACTGTCAAATTGTTGTATGTGGCATTTCTATCTTTTGATTCAGGTAGTGGGCCAACAAAATCTATTCCTATTACTTCCTAGGGTTAAGTTAGAACTGGGAGAGGATTTAATTTCCCATAAAGTTTGTGATTACTTGGTTTACTGCAAGCACAGATTTCACATGAGTTGCAAAATGAATGCACATTGCTACTCATTAATTTCCACCACACATGATCCCATAAGTAGGTTAGTGTCTTATGTGCACCTAAATGTGCTAACATTGAATGTGCTTCTGATATAACAATTTCATGAATGTTTTGCCCCATCACAATGACTGAGGGGATACATAGTACCCTTTTCCCATCTGTATTGAGGTACATCAGGTTATCTTCAGTGTATTCGAAGTTTTTAAACTCGTTTGGCTTTTCTACTATAGTCATGAATATAGGATCCTCTATGTATTTGCCTCGAATACTCCCAAGTAAGTCAACTGGTTCACAACCTCCTGCCATCAGCTCATCCAATGATATTGAATTTATTGCCTCCGCTAATGGCTGGAGTTCTTGTGATTGTTCTGATAATCTTTTCTCTCGTGCCTGTTCTAGGTTTGGTTTTTTTGCAGGTATCTGAATTGTGAGTTTTCTATTACCACCCTCAACCTCCTTTTGTTGCTGAGGTCCTTTTAGCATGAAAAACTTAGACATCTAGCTTGCAAATTCCTTAGATGTCTCTGGATGCTCTGTCTCTGCATCAGGTGTGATTTTCCTCCTGTAAGCACGTTTTGGTATCCTGCTACTTTCTAGCATCGGCAATGTTGCACCTGGTGTCTGATCATTATGTTGATCAGTCTCAGTTACTTTCAAGGAAGCACAGCCCTTTTTTATGGCTATGTTTGCAAATTCAGGGTCTTTGGCCAATAGGTTTGCACTTACACCCTCCATGCTAACAAGAATAGGTATTGAGATTAAGTGAGTTGCCAGTGAGTCATTACTTATCACATCATGATATGTATATTCACTGTGAGCTCTAATTGTACCAGGCTTATCAAAAGAATATAGACATGATAATGCATCTGACAAGATATTATCAGCACCAGGTATATAGACTACATCAAAATCAAATTCAGATGTTTTCTCTAACCATCGGGCTTGTCTTCCTGACAGATTTTTTTGATTTAGCAAGTGTACTAGGCCCTTATGATTTGTGTACCAGGTAAATCTTGTTCCTTGAAGTATATCTCTATGTCTTAGCATAGTCTCCACCCCTGCTAACATCTCGATCTCATGTACTGGGTAGTTCTGTTGTGCCGAGTTCAGCTTTGCTGAATAGAAGGTGACAATCTTAGCCTTTTGCCAGTCATTTCCTTGGCTTATGACTCTAGCTATTCCAGTTCCACACCCATCAGTGACTACATTCACAGGTGGTGCATTTTTGCCATACTCCAATGGTTGCCAATGATGATCATGGCACTGAACAGCTAGTTTTTTTATGTCTTCAAATACTTGTTGGTGGGTATATTCCCACCAAAATGATACTGTATCTCCAGTGAGCTCATGCAATATCCCCATAGGTATCTGGACATAATCTATATCATTAGCTAAGTAGCCCGCTGTGCCTAAAAAACCCCTAAGCAGGTCACAGTTGGTAGGTGTTTTCCATCGAGCTAGCGCATCTACTTTATCTGGATCCATACAGATACCATCATCATTGATGACCCGGCCAAGAACTTTCATTTTCCGACATAGGAATTTTAGCTTATCCTTTCCAAGGTAAAGTTTCTCTCATTGCAATATATCAATGATGGTTCTGACGTGCTTAATATAGTCCTCCAGAGAATTGGAATATATAATTATATCATCCAGATAGACATCCATAAACCTGCCAATGTATGCAGAGAATATATGATTCATCAGTGCTTGATACGTAGCTGGTGCATTACAATCTCCTTGTTGTACCACATTGCTGACCATATTTCCATCTGGTGTTGTTACTGCTGATTGTTCAACATGTTCAGGGACAATTCTGATTTGCTCATAAGCATCCTTTCCATCAAGAATAGATCGATACCGACCTTTGGCCACACAATGGAGTATTCCATCAATGTCTGAAAGCGGAGATGATCATTTCACTGTGTTGGCATTTTGGGCCCTCAAGTCGAAGACTGTTTGCAATTGTGGAGCCTCTCCTTGCTTTCCAGGCTTGAGGATGAGCATCATAGGCACCATGTTTCTACTGCTGATGACTCTCCATCTTTCACTCTTGATATATGCATTGCATTTCTTGACCCACTGTGATCTCATGGCCTCTGGACATTGTGACAGGCACCAGGGATATATTCTATGTGGGTCAATTAGATTGATCTCATGATTAATTGCCTGGAGGGGTGGTAGAGGAGTATCACTTGCCGACTTGCATATGGGTTCTGCATACTGATTGAGTTTTCTTCTGATTGTGTCTAGGTTCTCTTTATAGAGCTCCATGGATCAGGATGCCAGTTGAGTAATGCTAGAACCCCCCATTGGTTGTAACCATTGGAATCCTATCACAACACAAGCTGGGTTAATGCCAAAGGTGACTTGGTGCTAGAATAAAAAGGGGGTCCCAAAGATTAAGTCATAGCCTGACAGGTTAATGATGTCAAAGTAGCATTGCTCTGAAATGTTCTGATATTCGAATTTGGCAGTTGCACCAAAGTTAATGTAGGACCGTGATCCTTGTACTGCCAATTGCACTGGTACAGGTGTCGTAAGTTCCTATTTCCATATCCCAAGCTGCTGTGCTAATGTGCTGGATACAAAATCTTCCAAAGATCCTGAATCCACCAGGGCACGTGCTGGGTGTCCATTGATACAAACAACAATTACTAATGGCTTGGGAACTAATCTGGATAGGTCTTTAGCATATGTAGCATTTTGTTGTATTGAGGGGTAAGTTCCTGCAGGTATCTGCTGACCATTCAGTTCTAGGACTTGTAGCTGTCCATCCTCAACTTCCAGGCATAGTTTGCCAAATGCTGATGCCCAAGTACAGATTAGATCAAGCTCATATTCACTGTTCACAAACTTGACAGGTAATGGATCACCAAATAGATTGGCAACATAGTATAATGGATCATATGGAGGTGTCAGGTTCCACTGACCTCGGGGGCTCAGTCTACTGGGCAAATCCACCTTATAGCTATTCACCGTGCACAAACACAGAGCACCGGGAGTAGCGTGAGGCGTAGGAGACCAAAGCAGATGGGGAGGGGTGTGTGGAAGGGTGCCGGGAGTGCCGGTGGGCGAGATGAGTGCCGGGGAGAGAAAAGGATGAGTGCCGGGGAGGGAAAAGGACGAGTGCCAGGGGTTGGTGCGAGTCCCCAGGATGTGAGAGAACAAGACGAGCAAGCACCGGGAGCGAGTGAGTCCTGGAGATCAAGAGAAGAGCAGTCAAAGGGACTTAGCGAGTCCTGGGAATAGAAGCAAAGCTGGGGAAGTCGGATAGCCAAAAGGGGAAAGAGTCGAGATAAGATGGCAGGAGATGGAAATGATTAAGTCAAAAAGAAGAGAGCCGGGAACATAGAGTCGAGAGAACTTAGGGTAAAAAAGAGAAGAGAAGACAACGGGATTAGGTTAGAGATACGAGATGAGTTGAGACAAGAGAGATAGTTGAAATGAGATGAGTACGAGAGAAGAAGCAAGTAAAGTAAGGAAACCGGGGCATGAGAGAGATGAAACAGAGATGAACACAAACAGACAAGATGGGGTTTACCTTAATATCAAGACTAGCGTACCTACTAACTACTCTGTGCCTTATATACTATGTGGTATGTATGGCCTGGGGGTCAGGCCCGGGTTCCAGCAGCAGGTCGCAGCGCCGGGGCTTGGGATGAGACCCAGGGGCCATGTGGGACAGAGTGAGGCCAAGACATGTTGCGCGGAGGTCTCAAAGTGGAAGTGCAGAGACACATGGTGGTGGGGCGGTGAGGAGGAAGCAGGAGCGGGGCGTGGTGAGTGGAGGTCGGCGGCAGTGGTGCACGATCATGATGCGTGATGGGGGGGGTTTCGGCGTGGGTTAGGGGTGACGGGTGGTGCCAGTGCTGATGTGACATGATAGCCGAGACCCGGCACTGATGTGGTGGTCACAGCAATGATGGCCGGGGGGGTTGGCCGAGTAGTGGTCCAGGCCCGGGGTGGCTATGGGGGTGGTATTGGGAGCGCTGGAGTCCCAGGGGTCAGTAGCAGGTCATGACATCACCCCCTCCTTCAGCATCGAGACCCTCGAAACGTGTGGAATCGTGGGTGGCTGTGCAGCTTCTGGTGTTGAAGTCAAAGTCTGGCAGCCATCAAGAAACTCCGTACATACAGATAAAAGAAAAAAACTTTGCCAATTTTTTTTTTTTTTTTTTTTCTAACTATCCTTTTCATGTCCTCCTCTTTATCGTCGTCCCCTACTCCCCCTCCATCTGATGAGAGCAACGTTGGGGCCTGGGCGGCTTACGGTGAGTGCCGGGCATCATTTGAGCATCACCGGGACCGCTGGCATACAATGGCATCGCGTCGTGAGTGTCTGTCTGCCCTGAGTTTCTATCCAGCTGACGCTATACTTACCAGCTGCACCATCGTCGGTGAGGGGTCCTTCTCGGCTCCTCCCTACTATTGTCATGCAGCCTTGGTCCATGCAGTCAGCACCAGTGTCGCCGGTGTGCCCACCGCGGTCCCCCTTAGCCCCGGGGGTATTCCACCCCATGCCCGCCGCCAACTGGGTGGCACAGGTGGATGTCATGCCCGCTTAGTTTGCCTGGGCAGTGAGTTGTCCCGGGGGCCCTCCTACACTGGCCTGGTGTCATCAGCATGGACCGATGAGTCATCTTACCTCCTGGTGTCCCCGGTACTGACTGATCCGTAGTGCCTGTTCTGCGCCTGCCGCAGGACAGTCTGTGAGTTCGAGGCACCAGTGGCTGGAGCCTGCTGTGACTCATCCATTTGCCTTTCATGCCGATCCAAGCATGAGAGGTGTTTAATATCGCAGTTGTGGCAGGCATTGTGTGTGGCCGCCAAGCAGGGGTGGGCCTTGGAGTGGGTATAGGAGTAGATGGGGGGTCAGTTAAGGTCATGGGCAGTGATGGTGGCAGGTAGGGAGGGAGGGTTGCGTCCCAGAAAGGCCAAGGCTGAGGAGGGTCCCTCGGGATCAGGAGAGGAGTTGAGTGCCAGCGCGGAGGAGGAGGAGGAGGAGGAGAAGACGGCCCCAGCCCCTGTCATTCGTGTGGGACTGCCGCACAGGAAGCGGCCATCAGTGGTGGCGTGGAGGAAACGGCAAGTCTCCCTGTTGCCCAAGGTGGGACCCAGCAAGAGGCCCCATAGTGATGCTGCAATAGCGGGCCCCCCGGGGCCCCACTTCTTTTCGCTGACGATGGCGCGCCCCCAGTCCCCACCGCAAGAATCAATGGAGCAGAGCCTGTTGGCATCAGCCATGGAGTTGCATCAGCGCCTGCAGGAGGGGTACGTGCAGGCGGAGAGGAGGCGGCATGAATTGGTGGTGGCAATGATGGACTGGGACCGGGCTCAACAAGATCGAGACATAGCATTGGTGGCAGTGCGGGAGCAGGATGCGGAGCTGATGGCGCTGAGGATGCAAGTGATAGAGCTAGAGTCCAGGGTGGCAAGAGAGACGCTGGGGGAAGGTTATGCAGTGGTGATAGCGCGGATAGTGGAGCAGGAGGCAGTTTGCCGGCAGGACTAGACATTGTGGGAGGCGGCGTCATCCCGGGGAGGGTTCTGCATAAGTGTCCCGCTCGCTGTTGACCAGTTAGCTAATTCTCGACGTAGACTGGGCCCGGGAGCACCAGCTGCTCCTGAATGGTGCATCAGTGGCCCACGCCTTGCTCCGAGAGAGCATGGGTTGGATGCCATTCAACCTACTGGCGGAGCTGGGCATTGGTCTGGCTCAGCTGGATATCCTGTTGGCGGGGCATCAGCAGCGCAACACAATTGCTCCCGGGTCAGGGCTGGATGTGGTAGTCAACACAGGGAAGAGGCTACTGGTGTGGGAGGAACATTTGATGGCACTAGCAACCCAGATGGAGACAGCGATGTTGGTGATGGGGCCGCTGGCGGAGAGTCGGGAGGGGGCCGACGAGGAGGGGGATTAGCTGCTGTGCCAGCCTGGAGCTTACTCTGTTTTTTGGACTTGTCTTTGATTTTTTTCATGTCATCTTGTCCCTTGAGTGTTGTATTATTTTGTAGTTTTATGGAACTTGTTTATATTTTTGCAATGCCCAGGTTTCTTTTGGAAGTGAGAGTCTGAGAATGTAAAGTATGCAAGGAAACATGTAGGGGTCCTAGTGGGAGTTGAATCCCTGATCAAACTTCTTAGGTTCCCAAGTGTTGTCCTCAGGCCCATAGCCTTTCCAGTGGACGAGGTAGTGGGAGCGGCTATGGGCGAGGTGAGAGTTGAGAATATGGTCAACCTCATAGTGGTATTCGTCCAAGGGGTGGTCAGCTAGGTTGCTGTCTAGGGAAGAGGTCTGGGACGTATTTTTCAAGGAGGCAAACGTGGAAGACTGGGTGGAGTCCCTTGAGTCCCGGGGGTAGGTTGAGTTTGTAAGCGTGGGTGGAGACCTTCCGGAAGACTTTGAAGGGGCCGAGGTGTTTGTGATCGAGCTTGATCAAGGGTTGCCGGGTCTTCAAGTTGTGCTGGTCAAGCCAAACAAGAGTGCCGGGGGTCCAGTCGAGAGTCGATTTGCGGCGGGTGTCGGCATGTTTGGTGTAGGCTTTGTTGGCAGTGTCGATTTTGTTCCAGAGGAACTGGTGTAGTGACTAGAGGTTCTGGGCCACTTCGTGGGCTATGTGGGAGGGGATGTCTCTAAGGAAGAGGGTGAGCCAGGGATTGTAATCTTTATTAGCATAGAAAGGTGACACGCTGGTGGCAGAATGGGGGGTGTTGTTGTAAGTGAACTCTGCCAAGGGTAGTTCTGCACGCCAGTCGTTCTGCAGGTAGTTGACATAGAGGTGGAGGTACTGTTCCAAGGTCTAGTTCACTCGTTCGGTCTGGCTGTCGGTCTCCAGGTGGTAAGCAGTGGAGAGGTTAGTTTTAATCTCTAAGGCCTTACACAGAGACTGCCAGAACCAGGAGACAAATAGGGGGCCGCAGTTGGAGACGATGTTGTCCAGAGTCCGTGCTTGGAGAACATGTGTTCGAGGAATAGTTTGACGAACCCCGGGGCATTGTCAGTGGTGCGGCAGGAGACGAAGATGGCTTGCTTGGTGAGGTGGCAGACGATGACAAGGATGGCGTCGAAGCCCTCCGACTTGGGGAGTTCGACAATATGGTCCATCGAGATGGAGGACTAGGGGTGGCGACCGACCGGGAGGGGTTTGAGAAGATCGTAGGGGCGGTGGCGGGGAACCTTAGCCCGGAGACACGACTCACAGGCCTGAACATACCGGGAGATGTCCTTCTTCATACCTGGCCAAAAGTAAGTCCAGGAGATGAGTTGGAGAGTCTTACAAATCCTGGGATGTCCGCGGAGCTTGTGGTCGTGGTGTTGGCGCAAGATGTCCAAGCAGATCTTTTGATGGTCCGGGGCATAGATTTGTCCGTCCTAGAGCAAGAGTCGGTTGTCGGGGGAGAGGGTGAAGGGGTGGTTATTGTCGATCTCATCGGCGGAGGTGTTTCGAGGGTCATGCTGAGTGAAGAAGGTGTCTCGGGGGGTGTTGCAAATTTGGTGTAGGATACCTTCTTCATTTATAATCAGCACAGCATAAAGGTGTTTGGGTGGGATTACCACTCAATGGTTAAACGCATTGTGCTCCGCCTTGAACGACTTTTTAGGGTATACATCTGGTCTCTGGGCAAGGGCGTCGGGCTTAGCACCAAGTCAGCCAGGGCAGTAGTGAATGGTAAAGTCGTACTTGGAGAGGATTTCAGACCAGTGGGCTTGGCAGCAGCTAAGTTGCTTGGTTGTGGTGAAGTACTGTAGGTTGTTATGGTCCGAGTAGACTTGGATGCGATGCGGGGCGCCCTCAAGGTAGGCCCACCACTGTTTGAAAGCTTCAACAATGGTAAGGAGCTCTTTGTCATAGATGTTGTAGTTGAGCTCCATGGGGATCATTGAGCAGGTGTAGAAAGCAATGGGCCGGAGCTCGTCACTGCCGAGGTCCTTCTGTGAGAGTATACCGGCAATGGCATAGTCAGAGGCATCACATTCGAGAACAATGGGGAGAGAAGGGTCGAAGTGGCAGAGGATGGAGGCGGAGGTGAAGGCCTTCTTGAGGAGGGTGAATACGCTCTGGCACCAACTGTCCCAGTTCTATGGGGTGTCCTTCCTTGTGAGCCAGTTGAGGGGTTTGGTGATCCCAGAATAGTTATCAATGAACTGGCAATAGAAATTAGCGAAACCAAGGAAAGACTGCACCTTCCTTACGCTCCGGGGTGGAGGCTAGTTGAGGATGGCTTCCACTTTAGTTAGGTCCATGCGAACACCATCTGGGGTGACAATGACGCCAAGGTACTCAACTTCGGTGGTGTGAAACGAGCACTTTTCTGGTTTGGCATGTAGGTGGTACTCCCGGAGTTGTTCGAAGACGCGGCGGATATGGGTGTGGTGTTCTTCCAGTGAGTTCGAGTAGATGAGGATGTCGTCCAGGTATACAATGATGAAAACGTCATTCATGTCGTGGAAGATGTCATTCATGAAGTACTGGAAGGTGGCAGGGGAGTTGGTCATACCAAAAGGCATCACTAGATACTCAAACAGGCTATAGTGGGTGTGGAAGGTGGTCTTCCATTCATGTCCCAGGGCTATACGGACATTGTTATAGCCAGAGTGGAGGTCGATTTTGGTGTAGATTTTGGCGCTACGAAGGCAGTCAACAAGGTCACCGATGAGGGGGAGTGGATACCGGTTCTTTTTTGTGACTTTGTTGAGGCCCTAGTAGTCGATGCAAAGACGTAGAGAGCTGTCCTTCTTTTTCACAAACAGGACCAGTGCCCTGGCGGCGGAGATTGAGGGTTGAATAAACCCTTTACCGAGCATGTCATCAAGGTAATCTTTTAATGCGCGGAGTTTGATTTCTGACATGTTGTAGATCTTGCCAAAGGGGGGTGCAGCGCCATCTTTGAGGTTGATTTTGTGGTCATATGACCAGTGGAGGGGGGAGCTCCTTGGCGCTTCCTTCAGAGAATACATCAGCAAACTCATGATACTCCGGGGGAACTATTTCGTGTAATATTTGTTCCTCTGTCTTTTGTTCTGGAGTGGTCGCGTCTGCGCCTAGGTGTTCTTCTGGGAGCGCTGGGGAGATGTGAAGCTGAAAGGCGGGGGTGCCATCCTGGAGGATACGGGCAAAGGGGGCTGGGCCGATGATTTTGATGTTGAGAGTGTCCAGGTTGAGGGGTTTGAGGGTTTGATCCATGACAACAGGGCCCGGGGCCGTCCAGGGACGAGGAGTGGGATAGTGTGGGCCTTTGTACTTGTTGCAGGAGATGTTGGGGGGGAAGACTGGAGGTACGCTCAGGTCATGTCGAGTAGAAGAGGACTCACCAGAGTTGTCCGGGGGTGCAGTAGGTTTGCCAGTAGCTCTGGCCTTGCTGGGGTTGCTAGTGGGTTGGAGGTGGAGGCTAATGGCGGCAAGACAGGCGCCGGTCCTGGGGAACTTCATGGTGAGGTCCTTTCAGTCGATGTTGGGGTTGACGTCGTGTAGCTAGGGTAGTCCCAGTATGATAGGGCCGACCTCCGGGAGTTGTGTGACCAGGAGCTGGACCAGGAACCGGAGACCATTGTCGAAAGTGATGGAGCCAGTGTGGGACTTAGTGATAGGCCCAGCGGTGGTGGGCTTACCGTCAAATAGTTGTAGCTCCATTGGTCTATCGAGGGGGTTATGGCTAAGGTTGAGCTGGTCACTAATGAATGTCCCGGTGGCCCTGCTGTCGACAAGGGTGGTGAGAACCTGTGAAGAGTCACCAAGTCGGACATTGAGGATGAATGACCAAGCAGACCTCGAACAGGAAGGTGAGGGTGGTCTGCACGTAGTGGGTGATGTCACCGGCGGAGGTAGAGCTGCTGTCGAAGAGAGTGAGGCAGATGGGAAAGGGTAGTTTCTAAGGGGTAGCAGCCAGTGTTGCCAGAGATTCGTCGATGAAGTTGTTGGTGGCACCGTTGTCAACCAGAGTACTGACTGGGGCAAAGGTGTGTGGGAGGGCAGTGCGGAGGAGAAGAGTTTGGGAGGACTGGGAGGAGAGGTGAGCCGAGAGGGTGTCTGGGGATAGAGCCATTGCGCAAAGGTGTGTAGCCGGGGTGGAGAAGACGTCAAAGTTCAGTCCACGATTTAATGCGTCTTCGTGATCTAAACCACTGGGTCGTTTTCCGTAAATTGGAAGTCACAGTCTTCGCTGTCGATGGTCCACATAGCTCGCCCCACAGCCTGGCGTTTAGGACACTCATTGATGAAGTAACCTTGCTCACTGCACAAGATGCATGCCCCCCCACGCTGTCGCTTCTCCTGCATCTCCTCCGGTACATCAATCTATGGCCGATTCCTAAACCGATTTACGCACAGGGCCTCCTTGTCATTGGCATAGTCCTGGGTGTCATGAGGGTCTGTAGGCAGGTTGGGGTTGGTCTGGTTGGGGTCCTGGGCTTCCTATGTATTGGTGGCATTGAGTTGCATTTGTGGGTGGGGTCCCAGAGGTCAACTGACATTGGCCAGTCCTTGTCCCATGAGCGGCCGAGTGGCGGGGTTGAGAGGCGGTGCAGCGCTGGTGGTCTGGTTGCCTGCAGCAGCCCTGCTTTGCCAGTTGGAGTTCCCAAAGGGGTTCCAAGGTGCACGGGGTGCCAAGTACTCACTGCGATCCTCCCAGTACTGCTGGTTGATCTGGGTGACGAGGGCCTTGTAACCGTCATAAGTAGGTTGCTTGGGGGCAAGGCGGAGGACGTCCTTGATACGTTGAGGCAGGATGCGGCAAAGGGCAAACCGGAGAGCATTGTAGTTCCAGCCGGTTTTGTATGCCTCCTTCTCGAATCGTACAATGAAGGTGGTGAACCGTTCATCATTACGCATCCAGAGGTTGTAGAGGTTCTCCTCAGCTTCCGCTACAGTGTCAAATACTCCAAACTTACTGGAGAACTCCTGGGCAAAGGCCTGCCAATTTGACAGTACTGGGCTGTTGGGGTCGAACCGGAGCAGCACCGTGTAGTGATCAAAGGCTATGCCCTGCAGATATGAGGCGGTGAAGGCCACACATGAGCTCTCAAGCTGGAAAGTAAGGGGCTTAGCTTGGAACATGGTAAGACACTGGGTGAGGAATGTTCTCCATTTGCAGGGGTTGCGGCCATAGAAGGGTTCGGACTTCTGGATGTCGAGTTTGCCTTCACGTGTCAGCGCATCATGGATGTCGTCCTGTGGGTTAGGGTTGCAAGGCGGGGGTGCTGCATTGTAGTAATAATAGTAGTGGTTTCCCCTGCCATGCTGTGGAGGAAAGGCGTTAGTCGCTGGGCCCCATCCACTGGGAGATCCGCCGTTAGAAGGTCCACCACTGGGAGGTGGCCCACCGTTGTTCTCTGGGAGCAGTCTCTGAGCTCATCGCGGGGGTGACAGTTCTCTAGGGGGTGGTGGTCCTCCAGGGGGTGGTGGTCCTCCAGGGGGTGGTGGTCCTTCAAGAGGTGGTGGTCCCAGGTTGACGTTGAAGGATCAACCGGGTAGGGGTCCCAGAGGAGCAGGGGGTCCCTGGAAAGGGGGTGGTCAAGGTGCGCCGGGGGCTGCGGGCTGCTGGGGAGGTGGGGGGTTGTTGAGGGGAGGGGGGGGGGCATTGCTGCGGGGGTGGTGCAGGTCGAAGTGGGGGGGACGGTCGCGTTGGAATTCTGGGGCGGGAGCTCTGCCAGGTGGTGCCGAACCGCCGCCGGGGGCCTCTAGCTCATTGATGTAGGAAAGGGTATGAGTAGAGGTGTTGTCATTGTTAGTGGGCGGGGGTTGGGGAGGAGCATCAGGGCGGAGAGTGGCATCAGCGGGTTGCCCCCATGTGCGGAAGGCACTGAGGAGGGAGTTCATATGAGGGCACGCTGAGAGACCAATGGTATGGGTGGCGGGCTGGTCAAAGAGTCCTCTGGTGGGGTTGAGGGCCTTCAGAATGTTGGACACCGCATTGAGCTCCTCCTGCTGGCGGGGTACCAGGGTGGGGACCGAGTCCTGGGGCTCGGTCAGCTCCTCATGCTGTACATGAAATGATCGCGCAGGGTCCATAGAGTCCTCAAAGCGCCGGGGGGTAGGGCTAATGTGGATCTCATCTACCAGGGCGCGCAGTTCATCCTAGAAATGGCGATCTACCTGTAGCGTGTTCAGGGCATTCTCAGGGATGGCTCCGCATAGGTAGAGCTCATGGAATTTGAGGAGGCGATTGGCCTATTGCTCCGGGGTCCCAGAGAGGTTATTGTGTCCCAAGCTGACAAAGAGGGCGCGGGCGCATTTTGCAAATTCTGCTGGAGATATGTGAAGCGACTGCAGGACCTCGTCACGCTGTTGGATGTAGACTGTGAGCCTCTGGTGGCCCAAGGGGGAGGGAGGTGTGTGGCTAGGGGGTGCTGCAAGAGGTCAAGGCTGGGGGGGGTAGTATGTGTCAGGGTATCCCTGGGGAGGCAGGAGCAGGGCAGGGGTAGGTTGGGCGTAGTACTGGCCCAGGGCGAAGAAGGCAGCACTGGCGTGCGCCAGAGCTAAAGGTGCCCAAGCGCCGGGCAGTGTCTCCCGCATACCTCCGAGCAGGACCCGCAGATGAGTTCCTGTGGTGGCCTGTAACAAATCGCGTCGCCAGTCCTGGGGGATACCTTGGCTGATGGAGGGACCATAGGGTACCTGAGTCTGATCCGGGGCCCAATATCTAGGGACAAGAGGGGGGTAATGTTCAATCGGGGGGGCTGGATATAGAGGCTGTGGGGTACTCATGGCATAGTAATTTTCAGGCACGGGTCTTCCATAAGCATTGGTCTGATAGCTGGTGGGCTGGTAGGTGTGCGTGTAAGTGGCCATAGTGGATGGTAGGGTAAGGTGGGGGAGTCTTGATATTATGTCAGGTTCCGCTGACCTCAGGGGCTCAGTCTACTGGGCGAATCCACCTTACGGCTATTCACTGTGCACAAACACAGAGCACCAGGAGTAGCGTGAGGCGTAGGAGACCGAAGTGGATGGGGAGGGGTGTGTGGAAGGGTGCCGGGAGTGCCAGTGGGTGAGACGAGTGCTGGGGAGGGAAAAGGACGAGTGCCAGGGAGGGAAAAGGACGAGTGCCAGGGGTTGGCGCGAGTCCCCAGGATGCAAGAGAACGAGACGAGCGAGCACTGGGAGCGAGCGAGTCCTGGGGATCAAGAGAAGAGCAGTCAAAGGGACTTAGTGAGTCCCGGGGATAGAAGCAAAGCTGGGGAAGTCGGATAGCCAAAAGGGGAAAGAGTTGAGATAAGATGGCGGGAGATGGAAATGATTAAGTTGAAAAGAAGAGAGCCGGGAACGTAGAGTCGAGAGAACTTAGGGTAAAAAAGAGAAGAGAAGACAACGGGATTAGGTTAGAGATACGAGACGAGTTGAGACGAGAGAGATAGTTGAAATGAGATGAGTACGAGAGAAGAAGCAAGTAAAGTAAGGAAACCGGGGCACAAGAGAGATGAAACAGAGATGAACACAAACAGACAAGACGGGGTTTACCTTAATATCAAGACTAGCGTACCTACTAACTACTCTGCGCCTTATATACTACGTGGTACGTATGGCCCGGGGGTCAGGCCCGGGTTCCAGCAGTAGGTCGCGGCGCCGGGGCTTGGGATGAGACCCAGGGGCCGCGTGGGACGGAGCGAGGCCAAGACATATCGCGCAGAGGTCTTGAAGTGGAAGGACAGAGACACGCGGTGGTGGGGCGGTGAGGAGGGAGCAGGAGCGGGGCGTGGCGAGCAGAGGTCAGCGGCAGTGGTGCACAATCATGATGCATGATGGGGGGGGTCTCGGTGTGGGTCGGGGGTGACGGGTGGTGCCGGTGCTGATGTGACGTGATAGCCGAGACCCAGCACTGATGTGGCGGTCACAGCGGTGATGGCCGGGGGGGTTGGCCGGGTAGCGGTCTGGGCCCGGGGCGGCTATGGGGGTGGTATTGGGAGCGCTGGAGTCCCGGGGCCAGGGCTAAGTCCTGGAGGTCAGTAGCGGGTTGTGACAGGAGGCGTGTATGCTTCTGCTTCCAGTTTTTGGAGGGCCTTTGTTAACTGCTTACAGTACCACCCTGCCATATCAAACAATGTGTTACGTAGTTGGGATGCATCTATACTGGTTTTGAAACCCAAGTGTCGGTCATACACATGGTATGTGGTTCCTTCTGGAAGAACTTTGAAGCGATGATACTTATGAATTTTGGCTTCATCGTCCCCAGGATAGGGAGCCCCAAGTTCCAATGTTTGTCTTGCATTCCATGCATGTAGGTCCATTATTAAACATGTCTGATAAAATGATCTATGCTGATATGGTGCTTTAGTCTGTTCATGGTGCAATTGTGCATACCAGTTACCGACTGCAAATTGGCAGTGCTCCACTTGTTGGCGATTGGCTATCTCATATGAATCGAATACCTTGTCATGCAGTAGAATTTCATTATGTGAGATACTGCTTGCTATGAATCATTGACCACAATACTGTAATACATTTACTGGGTCCCCAGGGTATGGTTGGGTTGTTTCAAGCATTTCTTCCAACTTATTGCACACAGCATCCCCCAGGCAATGGTGGTAATGTTCCTGATCAATCAGCTGGTTTTTCTCTTTGCCATTCTCAACCACATGTCGGTAGTTTTGTTTGAAGGACATGGGTGGTGCCAATAAGATTTCTTCACCAAAGTCATCATCTTCACCATCTTGGGATACATTATCACTCATCTTTTCCAGTGTGAGTGATCCATGGATTGATTCATCATCGTCCTCCCAGTTTACTTCAGAGTCAGATACAGACAGCAGGTCCGGAAGGCACTCCTCCTCACTATCACTGGAAGTCATCACCAGAGGTGAGTCATCTTTTACTCCTATTAATCCAACCATGCCAATTGATAATTCTGTGGTTTCTGCCAGTCCGTCAACGCGTAACTGCTCAGTGTGTGCCAAGTCCATTTTTACTCCAAAGGCGCTGATGCCTGGAGGCTTGCTACTACTGGTTTTGGCTTTTCCCTTGCTTGGGCAGTTCCTTGCGAAATGTCCTTCTCCATTGCAGAGGAAACATTTACCTAAAGCCTTCAGGGCTTCTCGTTCCTCCTTCATTGCTGATGGACCAGACTGACTAAAGGTTGCTTTTACAGTGTTAGGAATGTTTGACATTCTACTTTGATTATTGGCAGACAATCCAGGGGCAGTGTTTGTCTTACTCCCATAATGATTGCGGAAGTTCTTGGCATGATTAGCAGAATGATTATGCCTTCCTGGTTGTGACGTTCCATTTGGTTGGTGGTGCCCTGAGTTGGGTTGGTTTGAGTGGTGGCGTGTCTGCCCTCCTTGTCGACCATGATTAATGTGAGTGGCTACATCTCGGATGTCAACATTGTCTGCAAGTTCTTGGTATTCTGCTTCTCTGACCATTTCTTTCCAGGTTGTGTATTCTGGGTTCATATGTTCACGGAGCAGGGCCTTTCGAAGGGATGGTCTAAAACCATTGAATAGCTTCACTACGCAAGCCCTCTTACTGTCAGCGCCAACTATAGTAAAGAGTTCATCCAGATCAGCTACATATTCACGGACTGATTTGTTCCCTTGAGTGAAACTGTTCATCTTTTCGCACTGCTGATTTTGGAAATCAATAGGGAAGCAGTAATTGAAGAGTTCAGTGAAGAACTTCTTCAGGAACCACTTTTCTGGGTCTAGCGACACCCTTCGGGTGTAGAAGGTATATGCTTTTCCTGTTAGGAACTCAGACAGTACCATGACCTGACGTTTTTGTTCTACATAGCCATATTTTATGTAGGCTGTTCCATGTGTCAAGAACTTGTGGAAGGTGCGTATGTCTATGCAACCGTCATACTTTTCTGGTGGCGTCGGTTTGATGATGGTTTGCCTGCCATGTTGGTGGTGCCTCGACCTTCTGCAATGGTGGGTTCTGTGACGTTGTCTGCGGCCGTGGTATGATGATCCAGAGCCATCATCACTGGATGGGCTAGAGTCACTGCTTTCGCTAGAATCACTGCTGTATCCTGAGCTCGAGCTATCTGATTCTGGGTTGCTCTCACTGTCAGAGCTGCTTGCCTCATCGTATGGGTCGTGGCGAGCCCGTTTGCCTAGGCGTTTGAATGCACGTCCCAGGGCACTTTCAGATGTAATCTGTGTGACTGGCTTGGTTGCCGCACGGTCCGTTTTACTAGTTTCCTTACGGGTTGATGACTTATAGTGCTGTTTCTTTTTAGAACCTTCAGCTACCTTTCGGA
>JABCKS010025266.1:0-19664 GCA_018851325.1 Termitomyces sp. DKA19 | reverse complement strand
GAATGAATTCTGTAGCCTTTGCTAGGCCTCTTCTACCAACAGAGGAGATGGAGGAGGATAAGGAGGCTGATTTACAAACCTATTTGGAGCATAGGAAAGGAGGAGAGAGTGAGCAATGGGACAACTTGTTACCAATTGTACAGAGTTGATTACAAGACCCTAGTAGGGAACCTGAGGAATCAATGGATTGGGAACCAGACAAGTTTAAGAAGTTTGCAAGGCAATTCTTCTTTGACCCAAAGGGTGGATTGTACAAGTGCAATAATGAGGCTAGGCACAAGCTAGTAGTCAATATTAACAGACAAATGTTTATGCTTAAAGCTGTTCATGATGCTTTAGGGCATATAGGTGCTTATACAACTAGAATGCTCATACAGGAATGCTTTTGGTGGCCTGGAATTGATGGAGATGTGTAGTGGTATGTTGGGACTTGTCACAACTGTCAGATTAGACAGAAGACTGTGGTGAATAGGGCACCAACTGTAACTTATACACTCTCCATCTTTCAAACAATACATATTGACAATATGCATATGACTCCAGCTTCTAATGGCTGCAAGTACATTGTCCATAGTAGATGTGTATTGTCTTCTTGGATGGAAGAGAGGCCCTTACACAAAGAGAACTATAAAACAATTGGCCAATGGTTGTTTGAAGATGTGATTTACTGCTGGGGCTATTGCAGAAATCATCACTGACAATGCTGGACAGTTCAAGAAAGTCACAGCTTGGCTTGGAAGGAAATATATAATCAGAGGCATTGCCATCTCTCCATATAATTCTTGAGCTAATGGCAGAGTTGAGAGACCACATTGGGATGTGAGACAAGCTTTGTTTAGGGCTTGTGAGGATTGCACTAAATGGGTCTGGTTTTTCTACCATGTAATGTGGAGTGACCACATAACCATTAGGCAGAGATTTAGATGTTCATCATACTTCATAGTCACTGGAGCTCATCCAACTCTGCCTCTGGATCTGGTAGAGGCCACCTGGTTAATTGAATTTCTAGAAGGGTCATTATCTACAGAGGACTTAATTGGGTATAGGGCTAGAGCACTAGCTAAGTACCACCAACATGTGGAGGAAATGAGGAAGAGAGTAGGAAAACACAAACTTCAATGGGCCTTAAAGTTTGCAGAGGAATATAAAAATTCCATTAAAGACTTTAATTTCAAACCCTTAGACTTAGTCTTAGTCAAAAACATGACTTCTAAAAGCTTGTTTAGTGCTAAAATGTTACCCTGATTTCATGGGCCAATTATAGTTATTGCCAGAACCAGGAGAGGAAACTACATTGTAGCAGAGCTGGATGGGTCTGTTTGGCAAGCAAGGGTAGCTGTGTTTAGAGTGATATCTTATAAGGCAAAGAGGAAGTTAGTGTTGCCTCAGGGACTGGAGCAGTGGATAGATATCACACCTGCTAAGCTAAAAGAGCTAAGGAAGGAATTATGAAAACCTACAAAGGTTGTCAATCAACTATCTCATTTGGGTCAGTAGTGTTGCATGAACCCACTAAAGAGGAGCTGGAAAGGAGGGAGACTGAGACAACCTAAGGGTTCTGGATTGGATTACAAAAGGCTTCTATTAAAATCTTAATATGCTATAGTACATTAAGAATGGATAAAGAGTCTGGAAGAAAGGAAGAGATACTAAGAAGACTACTAGGTGACATGTGGAACATTAAGAGTACTATAGCAGAGGACTCTGGTCTCAGTAAATAAGGCCAGAGGCAGAAGTGGTCATAGTTAAGCTTATTGAGCACCAATAGGGCTTTCTTAGAGAAGTCCAACTTAGGCAGAAAAAGGATATATTGGGGTCTATGGAATATAAGAAAGAGGGGAGAAACTAGTATAAGACTATGCTAAGTGGGTCAGGCAAAGGAAACATCAATGTTTACATTGTGGTGGCTGCTGGTACTGCTATGGAATCCTCCTGGAGAGAAGGTGATGCCTCACAAAACTCCATGTCTGAGTTATTGACAACCTTGCTACTGGACTAAGGAAAAAGCATGAACAAAGGTAGAAGAGTTAGGGAAACAAAAGAAGTAAAAACCTCTAAGAAGACATTAAGGGCTTGGAGGAGGTTCCTACTTTGATCAATGATGGAGGAACTGAGGGCCTTGTTGAGTTAAGCACAGCACTCAGAAATCATCTTGAATAACTGAAGCCCAAGGTCAAGCTGATAGAGTTGCTGCCATGCAGCTAAGTTCACAGCATTGCAGTGTTGCTGAAGATTGCCTTAGTGACTGGCCAGATTGTCAGACAGCTGTACAGTATCAAGAACCTGGTCAATGTTACTGAGGAGAGCAAGGTGTCAGATCTGGAGAACCTGGGAGCTCACCTCCAAGAGTAAGAACCTGCTAGTTGGTTAGTCAATGACTAAAAAGGGAACATACAAGTGTTCCAGGCCTGATCTGGGTGCTAGACAATGTCCTGGAGTCAATGTGAAGAGGGCAGAGGTGGTTGAACTCCACAGGAATATTCTGCAGGCTGAGACAACTATACTGGAAAGTTAAAAGAGAAAGGAAGAAGAGAATAGATTGAGTAGGAATAGAGACAAAGAGAGTAGAGAAATAAGAAGTAGATGAAAGTAGGCAATATCAAGACTACCAACTGACTATGGGGTTCTGGGGCTATATACTCAAGGTCTCCAGGGAGAGTCAGGGATGGTAGGGGGCCCTTAGGTGGACAGTGCCTGCCTGAGACTCAGCTTCTATTGTTGTGGGGCCTGGGTATGGGTCTGAAGTGGGCCCTGAGGGTGGATCTATGTGGCAGGGGAATCTCAAGGCTGGGGCAGGCCCTAAGAGCATGTTGGGACTTGGAAAGCTGTCTTGCCAGTGATCTGGTGATATATAAGGCATGTTCTGAGGAAGTTGTTGGGGCCAGGACTTGGGAATATATGGGCCAGTGATACAGTGATATGCAGGTTGTGGACAGTGTCTGAGTAGAGAGCAGAGACATCTAAGGGTTGGGCAGGGCAGTTTAGGTGATTGTTAGAGGTGGTGAGGTTGCTGGAGATGGAAGAGCAAAATTGGTAGGGTCCTGACATTACCCCCCCCTTTAAGTGTTGAGCCCTCAAGGCATGGTGGGTGTTGTGGGTCCCCAGGGTGTCATATGAGGGCCCAGCAATTTCTCAAGAGTTTCTTCAGCAGTTTGCTATCTAAATCTTCTTAAGCCAACTTTCCATGTCTTCCCCATCCTCTATGTCCCCTATGCCTCCAACTGGGAACAATGTAGCTAAGTAGTTGGCCTTTGAGGTGGCCCACATCAAGCATCAGCACCAGAGAAATTAGGAGGCCATTGAGCACCTCTTCCAATATATGCCTGTTTCTTCATTGACTTTTTCTAAGGCTAACTTCCTTATAGAACAGCAGTAATGGCAAGCCAAACTACCTGGACCTTGCAGGGATTCCTCCATGCCTCCTCAAGTGGCAGGGCCTTCAGGGCTAGGGTCTTTCAGGAGAGTGGGCTAGCTATTGTGCAAGTGGTGTGTGGTGAATGCTCTGATAGGTAGCTGACAGCCCTAATGCTTCTTCTCTGTTACTGAAATTCCTAGTGTGACACCTGCTGTTTCCACAGTACTCCCTGCATCCTCCCCTCCCCAGGATGGTCCCAGCAGGCACAGGATGTCTGTGGTGGGTGTCAGGATTGTCACCTCCACTGTTCTTTCAGGAGCAAGTAGCAGGCAGAGTAGCAGAAGGGTAAAACAGTGCCCAAGCAGGTTCTTCGAGGTGTCCCATACCTCTAAGTAGAGATGGTTATCAAGCAGCAGGCCCCCTGGGAACAGGGTGCAGGGGTGGAGGTGTCAGCAGGGTCATCTGGCCTCCAGATGCCCTTGTTCCTGCCCTCTTTGCCTGAGTCTTCATTTAGTGCAGGGCCTTCCTCCAAGCAGCAAGCATCATCTAAGGAGGTGGAGGGAAGAAAGTGGCCTCAACCAGTTCTGTTATCACTCTTCTCCTGGACTCCTACACTGTCCATCAGGACAACTCTCAGTCCTCCTGAGATGGTTGGGCAAAAGGATGTGGCACAGCTCCAGGCCTGGGAGCTTACCCAGCTGGACCAGAACTGGTGCTTTATGTTGCAAAATCAGGAGCTGGCCAAGAAGCTGGAGGCAAAGGTTGGGGAGCTGGAGGCCCTTTGTGAGGCACACAAGGCACTGCAGGAACAAGTATGTAGAGCAGGGGCAGAGTGCAGGGAGGGTCCTACAGATTGTGGCAAAAGTAGTTCACAAGAGGCTACCTCTGTGGGGCAGTGGGTCCATACTGGGTAACAAGGGGTGGGCTTGGAGCTAGTTGGCAGCTTGGCAGCCCCAGCACCACCTCTTTCTCCTAGGTGAGTGAGTCCCTCAGATTCCAGTATGAAGCTGACATTTTGCAGAGTGGATTTGGGTGCACTGGGGATTACTGGACAAGGTGACCCTGGTGAGGTCATTTGTCTGGGACAGCCTTAGACAGATTCACCTGGAGTACTGCCTGCCTCTGGAGATTAAGTGTAGCATGGAGAAACTGGAGAGGCTGGAGGGTACATACTGGAGGTTAGTATTTAGCCAGAAGGACACACTGGAGGGAGTGGTATAGAGCCTAATAGAACCCATGCAAAGCTTGGAGGATGTCCTGGAGAAGACATAGAGGGTGATATGGGTGGAGCTCAAGGTGTGCAGAAGTTGTTGGGGCCTCTTTCCAAGAAGGTTAATGTGATAGTGGAGAGGGGCAATGGGGTGGGGGTTATGGATCTCTAGGAGGTCAAGAGGGGGGCCTGTAGGAGGGCAAAAGACAAGGGGAGAGCAGTCAGGTGAGGAGAGGGGAAGGTAGGGTCTCAAGTATAGTCATTGTGGTAGTTCTTTCTTGTATTTTCTTGGTCCCTTCTATTCTTTTCCTATTCTTAAACACTGATGTCTTTCTTACTTCTGGCCTGGATAAAATGAGTGGGGTAGGTGAAATAAGATAAGGTGATAAAATAGGCTGAATAAGATAGACTAGATAAGATGGGATGATAAGATAATGGGGATCAGGGAAGTGAGATAAAATGGATGATAAGATAAATAGAGGAGGATGTGAAGAGAGTAAGAAGAGAGAGGCAGGGTAATAGAAACATGCAGGAAGGAGTTAAATCCCCTTTGAGCTCAGGATGGAGTTGTACTCTAAGTAGCCCCAAGGTTAAGGCCTAAGTCATAGGTCTCAGGGCTTTTGGGAGTGGTCCCAGTAGAAGTCCCAAAGGGCTTTGGAGGCATTCTGGAGGTGTCTTAAGGGTTTCTAAGTGTTGTCCTCAGGTCTATACCTGGTCCACTAGACAAGGTACTCAATCTAGCCTTGGCAGCATTGGGAGTCAAAAATGATGTTAACCTTGTATTGGGCTTTTCTGTTGACCTTAATGGCAGAAAAGGGGTTGTTCTGCTAGCTGAGGAAGGGTTCTGGGTCATGTTACTCCAGAAGTTGGATGTGGAAGATGTGGTGGATTCTCTTCATTCTAGCAGGAAAGTTGAGTTGATATGTGGGGGAGGACACCTTTTGGAGGATCTTGAAGGGTCCAAGGCACTTGTGGTCAAGTTTTGGGGAGGGTCACCAGGTCTTAATGTTCCTTCAGTCAAGCAAGATGAGAGACCCTATGGGCCAGTCCAGAGTTGTACTCCAATAAGCATCTGTGTATTTGCAGTAGGCCTAGTTAGTAATTTTGAGTTCATGTTTAAAATATTTTGGTAGGCTCTGGAGGTCCTGGGTAGTAGTGTGGATAGCATAAGAGGGGATGTCACAAAGGGAGATAGTAAGCCAGGGGTTATACTCCTTGTTTGCACAGAAAGGGGAGACTCCAGTGGCCAATTGTAAAGAATTGTTGTAAGTAAATTTGGCAAGAGGAAGTTTAGTACACTAATCATCCTACAGGGAGTTCACATATAGTTAGAGGTACTGCTTCAGAGTCTGGTTGATATGCTTGGTCTGTCCATTGGTCTTTAGGTGATAAGCTATCAATAGGCCAAACTTGATGTCCAGGGCCTGGCATAGGGACTGCCAGAATTGCAAGACAAATAAAGTGCCTTGGTTGGAGATGATGTTGTTAGGCAGGCCATGTTTTGCAAAGATGTGAGTGATAAAATTGCAGGCCAAGTGTGGGGCATTATCTATAGTGTGGTAGGGGATAAAGATTGCTTATTTTGTTAGTTGGCATACTATGACAAGGATTGTGTCATGCCCCTTGAACTCTGAAAGTTCAACAATGTGGTCTATAAAGATGGAGGACTAGGGCCAGCATCCTATTGAGAGGGGTTTGAGGAGTCCAAATGGTCAGTAGTACAGAACCTTAGTCTGGCAACATGCCTTACAGACATGGACATACCAAGTAATGTCTTTCTTAAGTCTTGGCCAGAAGTACATTTGCATGATAAGTTACAGGGTCTTTTAGATCCCTAGATATCCTTGGAGTTTGTAATCATAATGCTGCCAGAGGACCTTAAGGCATAATTTCTGATGGTCTGGGATATAAATGACACTGTTATAGAGGAGGAGCTGGTTGTTGGGAGAAAAAGTGAAGATAGGGAGTTTGGAGGGGGTCTTGCAGAGGGAAAGAAGGGAGTTTCAAGGGTTATAGGAGCAAAAGTAGTCTGGGGGTGCCTGGCAAATCCATTGGAGGAGGCCTTTGTTATCTAGCAAGAGTGTGGCCCAGAATTTCTCAGGTGGAATGATAATGTACTGATTGAGGGTATTTTGTCTGGCCTCAAAGGATTTTTGAGGGTAGACATTGGGCCTTTGAGTCAGGGCATTGGGCTTGGCTCCAAGATGGCTGGGGTGATACTGAATAATGAAGTCATACTTAGACAGCAGTTCAGACTATTGGGCCTACTAGTGGCTGAGTTGCTTGGTAGCCATGAAGTACTGGAGGTTGTTGTAGTCTGAGTAGACCTGAATACTATAATAGGTGCCTTCCAAGTATGCCCTCTATTGCTGGAAGGCTTCTACAATTGCAAGGAGCTCCTTGTTATAGATGTTATAGTTGAGTTCTATGGGGATTATAGAGTAGATGTAGAATACAATGGAGTGGAGTTTCTAGGCATTGGAGTTGGTCTGAGAGAGGATTCTGGTGAGAGCATAGTTGGAGGTGTTACATTCAAGAATAATGGGGAGAGAGAGGTCATAGTGTTGGAGAACAGGGGTGGAAGTGAAGGCAGTTTTGAGAAGATCAAAGACATCTTAATAGTCTGAGTCTCAGTTCCATAGAGTGTCTTTCTGGATGAGGCAAGTGAGCTCCTTTGTGATTCTCAAGTAATTGTCAATGAACCTCTAATAGAAGTTTGCAAAGCTGAGAAAGGACTAGAGTTCATTCATGTTCTGTGAGCAGGGCCAGTTAATGATGGCATTGACCTTGCCTGGGTCTATACAAATGCCTTCTGAAGTGACAATGATGCCCAGATACTCAACCTCCTGAGTGTGGAAGGAGCATTTCTTGGGTTTGGTATGGAGGTTGTGCTGCTGGAGTTGCTCCAGGACATATCAGATATGATCTTGGTGTTCCACAAGGGAGTTGGAGTAGATAAGGATGTCATCCAGGTATACCATTATAAAGATGTTATTCATGTCATGGAAGATGTCATTTGTAAAGTACTGGAAGGTAGCAGGGGAGTTGGTCATCCCAAAAAGGCATTACCAGGTATTTGAAGAGCCCATATTAAGTCTGGAAAGTGGTCTTCCACTTGTGTCTGGGGGCAATGTAGACATTATTGTATCTGAGGTGGAGGTTAATCTTTATATATACTTTGGCACTTCAGAGTTGGTCCATGAGGTCTCTGATGAGGGTGAGGGGGTACAGATTCTTCTTTATAATCTGGTTTATAGTTTGACAGATAATCAGACCTCAAGTTGTCAAACTGTAATAGTAGACAATTGTATATTACCTATAGTTTGACAGATAATTAGACTACAGGCAAAGTAAGTATAAGATAATCATAGTGTAAGAGTTGACATACCCTCAGGTTGTCAAACTGTAATAGTAGACAACTGAGGGACTATTTGTATATGTAAAAATATTTGTAAGGTAACAAAAAAAATAAGATTTTAGACAAACAGATGCCAAACATATAATGTGGGTGGTGCATAATAAGAAATGGATATGATGACAAGAGGAAATATAAAAGTAAAATAAAAAAATGTACCATACCAAGACCACCATACTAGTGCATCATATTCCAACACTCCCCCTGATGTGCTGGCTGGTTTCAGTTTTGAGACCCATCTGAGTAACCAAATAGTTGTAGATCACTTGAAGTAGTAGTTTAGTAAAAATATCAGTAACATTTTCTAACAATGGAATTGGAATAATTTTGATGTTGCCCTCATGGATTTATTCTTGGATATAGTGATACTGTATATCAATGTGCTTAGCATGAGTGTGTCTTTTGGTCAATTCAGCTAGGGCTATTGATGATTGGTTATCTGCTTGCAGGGTGGCTGGGAGTGAGTGTGATGAGTTAATTTCTGTAAGGAAATTATACATCCACAAGGCTTGTTGCACTCCATATGTTAATGCCATATATTCTGCCTCCATAGTGCTGAGGGCTACTGTCTGTTGGCATTTTGAGCTTTATGAGACTGGCCCTCCCACTATGATAAATACAAAACCAGAGGTTAATTAGTGAATGTCCAGATCTCCTCCATAGTCCACATCCACATATCCCTTTGGTTTTGTTGACCCATCTGGCTGTTTTGAGTAAGTGACTCAATACTCCAACATTCTCTTCACATACCCAAGCACATAGAGCAAAGTGTTCCAGTGCATGGGGCCAGGGTTGGTTTGAAACCAAGCCAATAGTCCTACAGCAAAAGATAAGTCTGGTCTTATAGCAACCTGAGCCCACATGAGAGAGCCTAACAGCTCACAGTAAGGTTTGTCAGTTATGAATCAATAGTCAGCTTCTGTTTGTGGGCTCATAGCCTCTGTGAGGTGGACTCCAGCAGGTAAGGGCATTAAGTGGAGGTTACAGTCAGTCATTCCAAAACATTCCAATACTTGGGTCAAGTATGCTCATTATGAGAGCAATATTACTCCAGTCCCCTAGTCATGCTCTATGGCCATACCTAATATATATGAGGGGGTCCCTGGATCTTTTATATTGTAGACTTTTGATAACTTGTGCTTGGTCTCTTCTGCCTCTTTTGTTATGGTTGACACTCCAAACACATCATCATTGAAGGTGTTTATAATTGTACATTTTCCTCCAATTCTCTGTGACTGGATACATGGGTCAGACTGTGACATGTTGTATCCCAAAGACTTGTATGCTGTGTTAAGCATTCAAAACCAGTCCTTTCCTCCTTGCATCAGACCATACAGGGTCTTCTTGAGCTCTACTATTTTCCCCTCTGTTCCAGGGAGACTTGGGGGTGCTTCCATGAAGATTTGGAAGTCTGGCATGCTATTGAAGTAAGCAGACACAAAGTCTACCTGCCAGATCTCCAATCTAAGTGTCACAGCCACAGTTATCATTATCTGGAGAGACTCAAGTCAAACCACTGCCACATAAGTTTCCTCATACTCCTTCTCCAGAACCTGAGAAGAACTCTTTGCAACTAGTCTCACCTTTCTTCCCATAACTGCTCCATTTTCATCATACTTGTTGGCAAATACCCACCAACAACCTATGACCTTCTTTCCCATGGAGGCTTCTTCCTTTTATATAAGCTTGAACACCTCCTGGTCCTTCAGCATTTTTAGCTCTGTTTTAATAGTGGGTAGCCAGAGGTCAGCTCTCAGCATGGCTTTGTTGTAGTTCTTGGGTATATGTACCTCATCCTCCATTGTTGTGTTGGTGATAAGGGTCATAAACATGTAGGCATTGCATGCAATGAGTGAGTGAGGGTCACTATTTGGGTCCAGCCCTTAGATTTTATTGGACCTATGCAGCAGTATTGCTGCTTTGTCAGTCACCACTAGGATTACAGTCTTGGTGCCTAGAACAGGGGTGGTATTGGATGGATTGGGCTCAGGTACTGGTGTGTTGAGGAGTGGTGTATCGTATCCCCACAGATGTGAGGGGTGACAGGTTGGTAGGATGTGAGGAGTCTAGATGTGTCTGAGAGAGGTGTTGTCAGTACATAGTCAGCCAGTAGGTTGTCTGCCTCTTCTATTGTAGTCAGTGAGTGGTGACCTGTTCCCTCATCAAAGATTATGTCACAGAATGTGATGATGGATCTTGTGGCTCAGTCAAACTCAGTCAAACAGCCTATATCCTCCCTTACTAGCAGTGTATCCTACTAGGACATACTTCACCAATCTTGGGTCGAGTTTTGACCTGATTAGTTTCTCCAGGACCTTAGCAAACACAGTACTACTAAATGGGTGCAGGTGGCTGACATTTTGGTGTGTTTTTGTCCAAGTTTCTTCAGGGATTGCATTATGGTAGGAGCTGGGGAGTTGATTGCAAGTGTAAATCTGCATTGCCACTGCCTCTGCCCACAGGTCCTTGGGCAGCCCACTCTCTGCTAGCATGCATCTAACCCCTTTGATAATAGTTCAAATGGCCTATTCAATGAAGCCATTTTGTGAGTAAGTGTATGAGACAACAGGTCTCAATATAATACCATGAGTTGTGCAATACTCTTCCCATTGCTCATTCAACCATTTGTGCCCTGCATCAACCTGGATCATGAGGAGTTTCCAGCCAGTCTACTATTTAGACTCAGTATGATATGATACAAAGGCAGCCAAAGTGCTGGTAGCATCTTTTTGTGTCAGGAAGTATCCAGCAAGCCTCAAGGAACAGCTATTAGCAGCCAGCATCATGTATGCTGCACCTCCTAGTGAAGTCTTAGTGGTGGGCCCCCATAGGTCAAGATACACACAGTCATTTGGGTAGCACTCCACCTCACATTCACTACTGTAAGGCCTAGTTATGTGTTTTCCATATATACAATCCTTGCAGAGGCTTTTTGTGTCTGGGTTCCCTTTTAGCACCAGGCCATCAAGTAGTTTGCCCCTAATGGCCTTCCAAATAGTGTCCACACTAGTGTGACCAAAATGTTGGTGCCAGCTATCAAGATCCACAGGCTTGTCTAAGCTTGTGGCAATCATAGCAATAGTTTGTGGGCTCTGATATAGTTCATCCAGGGAATACATGCCTTTACTTCCCCTTTTGACTAGTACTATCTTTCCAGTAGGATCTCTGAATGTAGCCCTTCCCTGAGCAAATGTTACTAAGAAGCTGGTGTGGTCAAATTTTCCAATGGATACAAGGTTTGCCAAGAGGTCTGGGGTATAAAGTGCATCCCTGAACACCAGTTTGATGCTTTCCTGATCAGTATTGATGAGTTTTCTGACAGTGCCTGTCACCACAATATGGAATACATTATCCTTTGACACTGCCTGCTCCTTTCTTGATGTGGTGAAGGTAGTGTAGTCTGAGAATGCTTCCTGGTTGACAAAGCAATGATCAGTTGCTCCAGAGTCTGCAAATGTCAGTACCACCTCATTTGTCCTAATCAGGGCCACATTCACTGTGTCTTGAGGTGGAATAATATATTAGCTGATATGTAACATCATTATGGCTAGTGCATATGTGGTTTGTGGTGCATTGGGCAGATTCACATCTATCAGGTTTGCTGTGTGGGTGTTTGTGTTTTGGGAGTTGGTGCTATTAGCTGATGCTGCCAGAGTAGATATTGCCTGTTTGTGATTTCAGAAATTTGCTGGGAATTGACCTTCCTTCCCACTGCTATGCCAGTAGCATCTTTCAATGATGTATCCCATGCATTTGCAATTTGGATTTGTGCATACTAATTTGTCTTGCTGAGGTTTTGTATCTGCTTAGAGGGCCATGACCAATGGGGCAGTTTTTTTCTGCATTTTCAACCTTTTCCAGTGTACAAGGAGTCCCAATACCAGATCTGCTGAGGTTTTGGTCAAGTACATACTGGCAACCACTGTGTTCCATGACTCTGGGAGTGATGTCATGATTATGGAGTAGAAGGTCATGTCTGTGATTGTTGCTCCTTTTTTGGTTGCATTTGCCTATTTTGTGCATAGGTTAACAATATGGGTAGGGAAGTCTGCACTGTCTGTAAATTTAGTAGAGCATAGGATGTTTCCTGTGCTGATAGCTGTGAGTTCAGATACTTTGCCATAGGACTTGGTAAGTAATTCCCAAGCCTGGGCAGCTGTTCCATCCATTTTTACTCCCATACCAACAGGGTTTTTACAGTTGTACACAATGAGTCCAATAGTCCATGTATCCCTCAAGTCCCATTCTGCTGCAGAGGAGCTGTCTGATGGCTGGCTGTTGGGTGGATTCCTCTGCTTTTGTGATGTTGGTTGTTGAGTTTGTTGGCTTTGAGATAGTTCCATTAAGATATCCCTTCATGCCACATGCTTGAGCTGCAATCAATACCCAATTTTTGAAATGGATGAAGTTGGTCCCATTGAACTGTTGGTCCTCTGGAAAGACAGGTGGTCCACTACTGGATGTGTTGTTTGACATCTTGGCAATGCTTTTGGTGTTGTTAAGTGGGTGTTAGGTGTGTTGTGTTGTAAAAAGAATTTTTGCAGGGAAAATTGCTAATAGTGCCAACAACCTATAGTTCAACAGATAATCAGACCTCAGGTTGTCAAACTGTAATAGTAGACAACTGTATATTACCTATAGTTCAACAGATAATCAGACTACAGGCAAAGTAAGTATA
Organism: Termitomyces sp. DKA19; assembly: GCA_018851325.1. Classification (NCBI taxonomy): domain Eukaryota; kingdom Fungi; phylum Basidiomycota; class Agaricomycetes; order Agaricales; family Lyophyllaceae; genus Termitomyces; species Termitomyces sp. DKA19. The sequence continues at coordinate 7,006 of JABCKS010025266.1, read as the reverse complement.
AGGTAATCATAGTGTAAGAGTTAATGTACTCTTAGATTGTCAAACTGTAATAGTAGACAACTGTATATTACCTATAATTTAACAGATAATCAGACTATAAGCAAAGTAAGTATAAGGTAATCATAGTGTAAGAGTTGACATACCCTCAGGTTGTCAAACTGTAATAGTAGACAACTGAGGGACTATTTGTATATGTAAAAATATTTGTAGGGTAATAAAAAAAATAAGGTTTTAGATAAACAGACACCAAACATATAATGTAGGTGGCACATAACAAGAAATAGATATGATGATGAGAGGAAATATAAAAGTAAAATAAGAAATGTACCATACCAAGACCACCATGCTAGTGCATCATATTCCAACATGGTTGAGCCCTTAGTAGTTGGCACAGAGGTCTAGTGTGCTGTCCTTCTTCTTAGCAAAGAGAACTGGAGCTCCAGTGGGGAAAGAGGAGGGTCAGATAAAGCTCTTTCCCAGTATCTTGTCCACATAGTCCTTGAGGGCCTGAAGCTTAGTTTCCAACATACTGTAGACTTTTCCAAAGAGGGGGGAGGCCCTGTCTTCTAGGTCAATCTGGTAGTTATAGGGTTGGTGCAGGAGGAGCTCCATAGCACTTTCTTCTAAGGATATGTCTGCAAACTTGTAGTATTCAGAGGGCATAATCTCACACAGAATCTCCTTGGATTTGATGGAGTCTGGAGGCTTCTGGGCTTGGAGCTGTTTGATGGGGGTTATATACAGCTGGTAGGCCTGGGTCCTATCATGGAGAATTCTGGTGAATAGGGCAGCCCCTATAATGCAAGGACTATATTCAAGGGTCTTTTTGTTTGAGGTCTGGGATTTTCTTGGGTTGAAGGAAGTAGTTCAGGGGGAAAATAGCCCTTAGAACTTGTTATGGAGGATGTTTGGTGGAAAGTAGTTGGGGGGCAGGGTTAAGGGAAGCTTTTAAAAGGGGAGGATGTGGAAGGGGGTGTGGTCATAGGGAGGGGTGTGGAAGGGGGGATGGAGGAGGAAGTGTTGGCATTGGTGTTGGGGCTTTCTAGGGGATGAGGCTTGTCAGCATTGCAGTTCCCTTCCTCCCCCCTAAGGTTCTACAACAGGGGTTGGAGGGAGAAGCTGGAGTTTGGGGTGAGAAGGCAGTTGGGGTTGAGTTTGTCCTCAATGATAGGGAAGCATTGGGATCAGAGCAATATCCCAGCAGCTAGTCAAATGTCTTTGCTATTGAACATTATGCTCATTGAGTTCTAGTCAATGTTGGGATTGGCCTTGCATAACCAGAGTAATCTGAGGATGATTGGGGTGGCAGGATGCAGTTGGATGATCTGAAGGTCAATGGGGAATTCCAGGCCATTAGTGAGGTGAATGCTGTTGACATATTGGTAGGAGATTGTTTCAGAGGGTGTCAGGTTCCTATCAAAGAGTTGCAGCTTGACTGGAATGTCTAATGTCTTGCCTGGGAGACCTAGCTCTCTACTTACAAAGGTTACTATGGCCTTACTGTTCAGGAGTGTGGCATGGGTGGTATTTGTGGATTAGAGGGTGACATCAATAATGAAAGTATGTGCCAAGGTCAAGTACAACTTGCCAAGGCTTCCAGCATTTGTTGTGTCTGAGTTGGAAAGGGATGGTAGAGTGGTCCATGCAGTCCAGGGTCATGATGAGGGTCTACCAGTTGATACAGGGGTTGATGGAATGTAACTATGGAAGAGTTAGGACTATGGGGGTAGAGTCATGCAGCCAGGTGATAAGCATCCAGAGCTCAAGTTGTGTGCTATTCTCAAAGTGCAGAGGAACAACATATGTATAGTGGGTGATTTCCCCAGCATAGAGGATAGCCTGCCATTGAACAATCAGAGCTGGATGGGGCTGGGCAATTGAATCTGAGGGAGGGAGGAGAGATGGACCCAGTTGTTGTCAACAAAGTTGTCCATGGCACCACTGTCTACCAGAGTGTTGACAGTGTCAGAGCAGAGGAAGGAGGTGAGGGAAGTGTAAAGCAGAAAGGATTGAGAGGATTGGGAGGAGAGATAAGCCATGAGGATGTTCAGAGCTGGTACTAAAGCACATATGTGTAAAGCCAGGGGCAGAGAAGATGTCAGAGTTAATTCTGCAATTCAGTGCATCTTCTGAGTCAACTAAATTGCTGACTCATTTTCCACATACTGGAACTCAAATTTATCCCTGTCTATAGTCAAGACAGCTTGTCCAAGAGTGCGTCACTTTGGGCATTCCTGAACAAAGTGCCTGGGCTTGCCACAGAGCAGGCATACTTCTGCTCTGTATTGCTGTTCCTTTGTTTCCTTGAGGATGGCTACCCAAGGCCAGTCTAGCTGGCATGACTGATTAGCCTGCAGTAATTTGTTCTTTGGGTCTTTGCTTATAGACTTAGGGTTGCTGTCACTCTGCATTAGGGTATTATTCTGATCATTTGAATCCAGAGCAACCACTTGAAGTTGGGCAGGAGGTTATGTAGCATTTCCAGGGCTGGGTTGATTAGGGTTTTGGGCAGGGGGGCTGGTTGTAGTGGGGTTAGGGGAATGGGGGGGGTCTGCTGTGGGGCTGCTAGGATTCCCCTGAGGGGTGAAAGGAGTACCCTTGGCAACTGGTCCTGAAACCAGCAGGGTCTTTCCAGTAGTACTGGTTAATGCAAGTGACAAGGCTTTTGAGGTCCTGATAGGTGGACTGTTTTGGTGCAAGGCAGAGGACCTCATAGATTTGCTTGGAGAGGGCCTTGTTGAGTTGAAAATGTAATGTGTGGTAGTTCCAGCCAGTTTTGTAGGCCTCCTTCTTGAACTGAACCACAAATGTAGTGAAGTGCTTCTTTAGAGACATCCAGAGTGACACAAGCTTCCTTTTGGCCTTAGCAACAGTATTGTAAACCCTGAACTTTGATAAGAATTCCTAAATGAAGGCTTCTCAGTTGGAGAATAGCAGGTGATGGGGGTTGTACCAGAAAAGGACTGTATAGTGGTCCAAAGTGATCTCTTATAGATAGGAGGAGGTAAATGCAATGCAGGCCTTATTAGTAGAAAAAGTGTTTAGCTTTTCCTAGAACATATTGAGACACCATACCAGGAAGGTGTGCCATTTTCAGAGGTTACAACCATGGAAGGATTCTGGCTTCTAGATGTCTAGTTGACCTTCATGAGATAGAGCTTTGCAGACTTTGTTGGCTTCTGCCTAATTTTCAGAGTTCTGAGGAGGAGAGGTGGCATTATAGTAGTAGTAATAATAGTTCTCTGCTCCTTCTGGTGAGAATGCACCTATGGTGGGGCCCCACCCTCTAGCAGGCCCTTCTCCCAGAGGTCCTCTACTGAGAGGTGCTCCTTACTCTAGCCTAGGGGGTGGTCCCTCCAGGATCCATCACAGGGGTCTGCTAGAGAGTCTAAAGAGGGTCTGCCAGGGGGTCTAAAAGGAGGTCTAAAAGGGTCTTTGGGTGGTCTGAAGGGGTCCCTGGATGGTCTGAATAGTCCTCTGGAGAGAAGGGGGGGGAGGGTCCTAGGTTTAGGAGTTTTGGGGTGGCAGAGCATCTGTTATAAGCCCTGCATAGAGTTCCTTATTGACATAGCTGAGGGTGTGTTCAGACCAAGCATCTCTGCCATTCTCCATAGCAGGCATAGCTAAGGAAGAACCTTGATCCCACATACAGAAGGTCCTTATGCCTGGGGCCAAGTTGGAGTGAGGTTGGGCCAAGAGTTCTACCATCTCTGGCCATAGGCTGGTCAAACAGCCTGCCAGAGGGATTAATGTTTTGGAGTAGGGTGGAGGCTGTAGTTCAGGTTGTTCTAGTGTTGTTTTCCAGCATTTAGGGCCTTGGCAGGCTGGCAGGGTGCCTGGTCTGTTTTTTGTTATAGGTGAAAGGAGTACATAGGGTTAGAGGAGTCCTCAAACCTTCCTAGTGATAGCAACACATGAATTTTCCCAACCAGGTTGTACAGCTTATTCTGCAAGGAGGCATCACCTTGGAAAAGGTCAAGTGCTTATGCTGATAGGTTCCTTGCTTGTAGAGCTTGTAGAGCTTAAAGAACATTACCAGGCAGTCTGCCCAGACCTTAGCAGTAGCCTCCAAGGTGGGTTGCCCCAGTTTGTCAAAGAGACTCTAAGTCTATCAGAAGAAGTCTACTTATGGGAGTTGAAGTTCCTATAGGATCATGCTATTTTGCCAAAAGTAGTCTGCCATACACTCTCCCTGCCAAAACCCATTCCCATGGTGCAAGCAGGTAAACCTTACAACTTGATGGTTCTGCTTCTGGAACCAATTCAATAGTATGGTCCCATTGTTTACATTCAGGAAGGGAATTGAAAGACACCTTAGTAAATACTTCCTCAAAATCCTGAAAGTATTAAGGAATTTCACTGCTTGAAGTCTTGGTTTTGAGTTTGCTGCAAATGCCTTAGCCAGCTGTTGAGAGATGGTTTGACTAGCCCTTATCTCTACCTTGGTTGGAGGAAGGCAGAGAGTAGTAGCATAAATCTAATCCCCCACTTCAATAGCCTCATCTGGGAACTCTGGGTCTGAATCATAGCTTGACTTCCCTGCCTCACCATCTTCCTCTCTCTAACATCCTCATAGAGGGCCTCTCTGTAAGGAAATGCTAGTTGAGGGGGGGTCCAACAGGTCAATATCAGCATAGGGGAAGGGAAAGGCATGGTAAGCATATATATAGCTGCATGCTCATGGACCTCTACTCTATATTCCTCTTGGGCTTCTCCTGCATAGGTGGCATAGCAACATGGGCATTGACTCATCTTCATCACTTCCTTTTCCCAATCAATCTTCAGATTGTATTTTTGGAGCCAAGTAAACTCCAAAATCATGTCCTGCCTTCTTGTTAACTGTAAAAATGGCCTATTTGGAGTGGCTCTGGTAATAAAGGACTAGATCTAGAATGGAGCAGATAGATCCAGCTTCATTAAGGGTATCATTGATATTGTAGACTGGGATTGGATGCAATAGAGGCTGAGTGGTGAGATGGTGTCACTTTACATAGTCTGTGTCAATGAAAAGGCCTGTGGCCCTGCTGTCTAGCAGGGCCATTACACCAAAGATTTGTTGGGTATCTATTGTCTCTAGCTCCACCTCTAATTTTCAGGAATTCTGAGATGGAGTGGTGGTGACAATGTAACAGCAAGGGAGATGATATTCTTCAGCAGAAATCTTTTTGCATGATTGAGGAGTGCTTTCTTATATCCTGGGGTTGAGTGGAGAGCATTGTATATCAAAGAGGGTGCTTATGTTTTTGGTTCAAGATCAGAGGTAATGGGGTCAGTATTAGTGGCTGCTGACAAAATGGAAAAACAATTAGCACTTAGCAATGGAGGCATACACTTCATCCATTGCTTTTGAAGGACCCTCCTCAACTCCATAAGCTGCCATTATGCTCAAGCCACCTTGAACAAGGTCTCAATCTGCTCATCATCTGGTTGCCTCTCAGCCATACTGTCAATGCAATCTATCAGGGATGGATAAAGCCCTTCTCTGAATGTGAGGCAGAGTTGCAATCAATCTGGAAACCTGGCCTGTTTGACTAATGCCCAGAAGGAGTCAAGATCTTCATCCAACAGCCTTATTCCTGGTCCATACTAGTCCCTATCCCAAAGAGACAATGGTGCCATCTTTGCTAGGTCCAAAGGGAAGAACTCAGCATGAAAATCATGTTAAATGTATCCTAGTCCACAAAACTGTGGACTCCACCAGCCCTTTGGAAGATGCATAATGTATATGTGGAAGCACAACCCAACTTCATGTAGGAAAGGACCCAGGCAATTTTCAGTTCATCTGAAGCAAAGGCTTTGCTGCTCAGCTAGATATAGGTGATGCAAGACTGTAAAAATTGCTCCCCAGTCTTCTGGTCTCCATCATAAGTATCTAGGAGTGCTGGGCAGGGTATTCTTGTCTGTGCCACCATTTTAAGATCAAGTTGGGGCAGTGGTGCAGTCATAGCAGGGGTAGGAGCTGCTGGAGGGGTCTGCATAGGAATAGGGAGGCATTACAATAATATTTGTAGGGAATGGGCAATGGTTTCAGTAGATTGGCATAAACCCACAAGCTCATTGATGTGAAGGATAAGGGAAGTGTGAGTAGACTACACCTAGGCCTCTAACAGTAACAAATGGTAGCTTTGTCCTGAGGATTGGAAGTATCCCCAGGGTCTGCTGACAGAGTTGGAGTAGTTATATTGATCCCAGAATAAAAACACAAGGATGGGGAAGGACTTCTAGAGGCAAGATTTACTCTAGCAGTTAGAAGAGCTTCTGGACTGATGTGAGGAGACCTGTTCTGCTGTAAGGGTGACCTTTGGAGGCTGGGACTCAAATCATATAGCTGGCAAAGAGAGATCTAAAGTCTATTCAGAGCTATGCTACATCTACAGATCTAGCTACACATCTGGCAAAGGGAGATCCAAAGAGAACAAGTCTAAGGATTCCCTATGCCCAATGTGACCTTCTAGACTTCTGTCTGGAATAAGGGAAGTGATATGAGGTGAGGTGAGGTAAGGTGAGGTGAGGTGAGATCAATCCTAACCTCATAGACCAAAGTCATGTGCCATCCTGTCAATACACATGATGATAGTTTTGAGGTAAAGTGATCTCAGATGAAGTGAGGTGAAATGAGGTGAAATGAGGTGAAATGAGTAAAAATGAGATGGCCCCTAACAAGTACATCTGCATGCACTTAGAGAATGGTCCACACCTATAGGCCACCCATACCAGAAGCACATGAACAAGGGGAAAGTGAAGGCTTATGGTGTAGTACTTGGTTAGAGTAATACTATTAGTTCTAGGGCTTTCTTGAAGTCTTAGAAGGTCTACTCTGCTTCTACACTAGTTGCTTGATAACTGCTTGATGTTGAAGTGGGTTTCTTCCAAAATCTTGTTATTTTTGAAGGTAGAGGTGTCTCAACAAACTCCAGCCTAAGTGATTTACTCCCTGGGAACCACCAAGCCTTTGCCTATTAATTGCCTGTGTCTTCCAAAATATTGCTATTCTGAAGGTAGAGGT
>JABCKS010025265.1:0-19707 GCA_018851325.1 Termitomyces sp. DKA19 | reverse complement strand
AACTCAAGGCTCTAACTGAGCACAGCAAGGTTAGAGCCAGGATTAAGCATTGAGTTGTGAAATTCAAGGCTCTAACTAAGTACAGCAAGGTTAGAGCCAGGATTAAGCATTGCTAACCTAAACCTTAACCTAACCTAAACTGTAATATGCATAATGCTTGATAAACATTGTGCCGACTGTGCTACATTGCCTGGGCCACTCCTGGTGACAGGGACTGTCTTATCAGTTCATTCAGATCTGGGCTTGGTCTGGGCATATTCGGAAGATCTCATAGCACAAGAGAAGGTTCACAGTACCTGATATATGGTCATATCACAAATATCCCTCAGCAGGAATATTACCATTGGTACATATGTCTGCAGCACTGGCATATACTCAAATCTATCAGAAAGTAAGGATTTTTCCAAAATAACATTAATAGAACATCCTAGAAAAAGAATAAGGTAAATTTGCACAAATAGGCCTAATAAGACATATAAAGTCAAAACAGGTGGGTGAGGTAAGTCCTCACCCTATTGCTTTGTTGTAACCTAACCTCCTAGCCTAATACATAACTATTACTCAACTACTCACTGTACTCACAGTTGGGTTGCTCATTCCTAACCCTAACTTAACCCTAAGACCTCATCAGGCTTTATAGCTCATGAAGCTATCCAGATTGCTTAATTAAAAATTGGGCTTAATCCCAGTTTGATGAATGTTAGAAAAATAGACTCCATATCAAAGAGTTACATGACAAAGAAGTATTCATTCTCAAAACAGAGTTTAATCAAGTCTAGGATTTCTTTAATATCAAAGAACTTGGCAAAATGATTACTAGTAGCTGGCAAAGTTGGTTAACTAAAGCCAAAATTGTGTCTAACCAGTGTGGCTGGACAGAACGTGATCTTCACCAGATGTTGGCATGTGGGGCCTTAGAATCTGTGGATGTATCTACCTGTGCATCCTTAGTAGTATGCAGACCAGATCTCCATGATGACTTCGTTCTACTTGTGCCTGATGTCTGGAAATTAGATATACTAGATAATAGATGGCTCATTTCTCATAAGCACACCTTAAACCTTACAGATCTGACATTGTCTTAAAAGAAAATTGTTATGCATTAATTGGTGGAAGCTCAAACTTTACAGCCTCAGACAAAGAAGGTTGAGACATGCAAGCATGCTCAGAATTACTCTGAGGATGACATCATGCTACATATGCATCCTAAGTCTCCTCTGGTACCTGGGGCCTGGCAAGCCACTCCATTCTAACTGCCCCCTCCTGAGTACCTTCAGTAGGAAAGGTATTGGGTATGTAGTTTGGTGAAACAAGTTCTACCTTGTCTCCTTATAGTAAGTAAACATGAATATTAGGTAGCATGAGTTATACTAACTGCAATACAGTCCCTTAACTATACTGTAACCTAATGTATGTCAATCCTATAGCAATACAGGCTCTCAATCTAATAACACTTTAACTCTAGCCTAATGTAACTTGCTAAGGTATCATAAAGTATCTGGACATAGTACCAGTCTGATAGTGGACTGGATAATCGTGGAATTAACCATATGCCTCAGGGCAGAGCTATGCCATAGTCCCTTGCTATTCCAGTGGCAGGGTTCAGTGGTGAATTGACACTGATGCCTCACAGTAGAGCTATAAAAGGAAAATACACATCACCTGAAATAGGACTAACTAATATAGTATGTCTACTTTCTAAAAAGTTAAGTTATATAAAATATATATATGTCTGTGCCACATTGCCTGGACCTTTCTAGTGACAGGGGCTGCCTTGTTGAGCCTAGCCCATCAAGGCTGATCCAGATCCAGCCTGGTTTAGAGTATATCTGGAAACATCACAGTTTTTCTGTGTAAAAAGTTATGAGTAAAGTCATGTAGTCCAATCAGATGACACTATGTACATTGACTTGTCAATACATGTGGACACTTGAACCTCATGTATGCAGTACAGCATCTATACTGCTGATTGTTGTCAGATAGTAAGAATTGTACCTTAAGCATGTTATTTAAGATAGAAGGTATGATAACAAGGATAAAATTCACAAAAATAAGGCCTAATGAGACATAAAAAGTTAAAACAGGTGGTTGGGGAGCCCCCCAATCTGTTGCTTCATTGCAACTACTTTACTTATCTACTTTGATTATCACCCAACAGCTTGCTGCACTTATAGTTGGGCTGCTTCATTCTAATCTACCTTAGGAGGTTTAAAAACTATCTTAGGGGGTTTAAAAACTACCTTATCAAAGTATTTTAAAGTATTTTAAAGTATTTTAGATTTAGAATGTTTAAAGTGATTCACATTCAAATTACATCGCTTCTTGTCAAAACTTTAATAGTAAATACATAGGTTTGTTGTCAGATTTCTTCATCTTGAAGTGACAACAAGGCATATTACCCTCTGAAGATACTTGAAATAATCTAGATTCAGAGTTAAGATCATCATTGGGCAAATAGATACACAACATTACATCAAGTATTAATTACTTAATAAATGATAGATATAGAAAAAAAAAAGTTAGCATAAAGCAACTCTATAAAGTAGTAGGCAAGAAAGTGTCCCTAAGATACCTTTGGATCAAACAAAAAAAGTGATGAGATACAAGTACATGCCGGTTCTGTTGCAAGTTAGGTTGGAAGAAAGTGAGGATACTATAGAAAATTAGCCACCACCCTACATCCTTTAGAGCATTGCATTTACACTTTTAGCAGCTTCTGTATTTGACAGATACTATTGCATGGAGGCAAATGCATAGGCATACTTATTGCAGCAATAAGGAGCTATATCCTATCTCAGACATATACTGGTCTATAGCATCAACTGGTACAATGACCCCACTATTGGCATATTGACTTAGATAGATTTGAGACTTTCATCCAAGTCAAGACTAAATGTAAAGTCTGGTATGTCACTACACCTAAGACTGGATTGTTGAATGAGTTTGTAAGTACTGAACTGTATACTGTAGACTATGCCATTTGTGCCACAAATTGCAATCACTGAAACATTGAAAGACTGGTACTGACTCCCAATACAACTTTGTTAGTACTCAGATTTCTTTCTTTATTATTGTTGTTATTATTGCTAGAACTCTTTGAGCTAGGATTATACACTCTAATCTTCTCCACGCTGTTGTGATCCCTAAGCCTACACTTTGTAAAGGTGAGCACTTCTATTTGATGTTGATAATCAAGGACACCATTAGAAGGATATTCCATGATTTCATTAGGCAGAGAATGATTACAAATACTGAACATTGATTGGCCTTTCATAAGCTTCTGATGAGAATGCTAATGTTCTATGTTATGGACCTTATGGAACTCCACCTATGTGTGCCTTATTTTCTTCTAATGATTAGGTATGATGAATTGAAAATGCTTAATGTGATTCTAGATCAAAATGAAGCACATCTACCAGATGCTTGCTCCTGGGAAGGAGTGTTAAGCATTTTATACCTCTGTATATATTTTAAATTATATAGTGGACTTGTCCACTGGTACTACCTTACATCAAGGAATGTTGAAGCCTTCAAATCAGCTATCAAAAACCAGTCTTGAGCAAGGAAACTGCTGTTGTGGCATTTCAATAATCACACTTTCACCTAGAATAGGTAATATATTACTGGTCAAGCTGTGCAAAGTAAGATTTATTGTCAGTTACTCATTCATCATGCTCGGCTGCTGGTTATCTATAAAAATCTCACTCACATAGCAGGTTTGGATGAGCACTCAGATAAGGTCAAGCCAAATGAGGTTGCAGAGTACATCTCATGGTGCTTAAGGAGCAGACCCTCCTGGGAGGTCTATAACATTATGAAAATACAGCCCATCAAGCATTAGAGATTTGCCTAGAATGGAAAGGGCTATAGTGTAATTCATATACTGTAAGATAATTATGGTGCATATCTTGCTTTTCAAAGATAGAATTTGGGTCATAAACGGTCTATTACAGATATGGATGACAAAATGAACAAGAAGTATTTTGATAAGTATATATATGGAGACTGAAAGTGCAGGAGTATACTAGGGTTTACTCTGCATGCAGAGGATGGAAATAGCTTAGAAGGATTTAGCAAAGTTAACTGAATAGATAAAGATTATAATGACTCTGAGGGTGCTGAGGGCTTGAATGAATATAGTAATAGCAATGAATGGCTAGGAGCCCAGAAAGATAAAGGAAACTAAGTATGTATTTGATAATGGCACTGAAGCTCAATATATAACTCAGGTAGGAAGAAAGCCAGAAAGAAGTAAAATGTACAGTCAAAGTTCTTATAAGAATGGATGAATTTTACAATTTAGATATCTAGCTCTGGTAAACAATAGCTAAAGATGAATGAATAATGAAAAGACCTAGTGATGAGAGGAATGAGGTATTGTTGATAATATGTGGACTATGTTCATATGCAGAAACTTAACACCATCCACATGCTTTGCCAGCCTCTCCCCTCCAGCTTAAGTGTCATAACCGGCACATCCTCACCCAATGCCAATAATAGCAGCATAAGTGCCAGCAAACACCTCTCCATTGGCCTCATCTTCCTTGTCTCCCTCCTTGGCTTCTTCATACTCTGGCTCAGCCTCTTTAGTCTGTGCTAGTGCCTCCTCACTCACCATTGATCCTGCTCGGTGCCTGTATCCCAGTTATCTTCTGTCCTCAACTGCACAATCAAGAAAGAAGGTGCATACCTATATATGCGACATAACCAAAGTACTAGGCAAGAAGCTCTACATTGACAAGGAGATGATGTACAGCACATGATGGGAGCTATACATGTAGGACCACAGCCTACTGGATCTCAATCCAGGCATGTAGCAGATGATGATTGGATGAAGAAGGGTGGGGCAATGAAAATGGAGACAGCAGGATACTTGTCATGGGGTGCAACAAGGTTGTTCAGACACACAAATGTACGACGAGCACTGGGATGCCACTACTTTGTGATGAGATCAGGTGCTCAGGGAGTTTAAGTTAGAGCATGGCCATGGCGGACAAGTTCAGGGTCCTTGATAGGGACAGCACTGGTGATAAAATAAGTATGGTTGATGTGGGCACTGTGACTTAGGGTAGGAAGATTGAGAATTAAGGGAGCGGGCACAACAGTGAGAGTAGGGGCTTGATGTTGTGAATCTATCCTGCATTTCAGGCATGTACAGGCAGTTCAAGGCCTTGGGCTCCCTGGCATGCATCCCAGCTAGCAGATTAAATAATGTTCCCAATTGTGTCTTCTCAGACCCTGAAATAGTAAAATCTGGTAAACACTTAGTAGGCATAGCTAATGAACAGCTCAAGGATAAACTATGTAACATTGTAGTCTCATCTAGCGAGAATACTAAAGACAGTGTTTCCTCACAGAATGCAACCTCCTCATAAGGTGCTCCTATAACAAGTATACAAGTGCTGGTCTCCAAAATTGAGAGTATTTCAGAACTCTCCATTCGCACATACTCAAAGTGTGGGAAGACTTTGATGAAATTGGATACCTGAAACTGATCAGCTAAAGATTGGAACACATGCTTCTCCATGTCTTCAAACTATTTTAAATCTTTAGACAGCTGCATAAGTGAGTATTAGATAAGTTGTATGAATTTTGAGAGAGCACTAATGTGATATTCCGGTTGGTATTTGTATGATGAGTATTCTGGGTCAGATTGGCTGCTTGCAGGCATTGGTAAAGAATAGGTAATATTACTAATGCACTATAGCCTGCCAATATTGAGATCTATTTTGCTATTCCAAGTGTCTTCCATATCCTAAGTAGGGTTAAAATCAGGAAGGTTTGAAGTTTATAGGCAGGTCTACCATATCATCTATCATAAGGTCTATCATGACCTTAGCTTTTCCACTACCTTGCCTCTTGCACTTTTGAGGATTAGAATTAGGGGGTGCAGTGTAGTGTACAGAATATGCAAGCTATGTAACTTTGATGTTCTGGTGATTGTGACTACTTCTAATGACCTTTGTGGTCCAGTAATTGTGACTACTTCTGGTGATTCTTGCAGTCTGGTGATTATGACTACTTCTGATAATCCTTGCAGTTGCTTGCTGCACATTTACTATGGTAGAAAACATATACATAATCATATATAAAGAGTAAATGAAACGTCACATATTTGGAGCAGTATCCAATTGCTCTGTGTGATCATTTAAATTTTTTCCTTCATCTAAAAATTCTTCAGAATCTTCATGGAGTAGGGATTCTTCAGCAGGTCAGGACTATACTGGAGGTACATTGAATTGTTACAAACCATTGTCCTCCTTTTGTGAAAAAGCATTAAAATCTTGTTGATTGCCCACACCTTCTAAAGGAGCACTAGAATTTTCAGGATCACCCTCAGATTCTTCTGATTTTGTGCCAAGGTTGGATTCTTCAGGTCTGTCTGATTGTTTTATAGGACTGCCAAATTCTGCTGCTGGAAAACGGTCTGATTATTGCAATAAAGCTGCTGGTTTTTCTAGTTCACTTGAAGATTGTTCAGAATCTTTATCAAAGTCAAATTGTTCAGTAGCTTGCAATTGTTCTATGGAAGTGCCAATATTTTCTGAATTATAGTTCAATTGTTAAGAAGGAGCAGCCAAAATTTGTCAATCATTAGGAAGATCTTCAGTATCTTAATGATTGAGACCAGATTCTTGAGGTAGTTGTTGTTGTTGTTGTTGCAAAGATGGGGGAGGAGCAGCTGACTCTTGCGGGTTAGAATTTTAGGGATGGTGCAAATGTTATATAGAGCAGTGGGGATTTGTAGGTAGTAGTGATAGTGGTTATAGTGGTAGTGATTATAGTCATAGTTGTTGTTGTTGTTGGCCATGTGCAGACAAAGATGTAATCTCAATATAGATAGAGATGAAGGAGGGTTTTCAGATTCTTGGGATATTTCTGTAAGTTATGTCATAAATGGTTAGGTTAGATGAGAGGTGGGACTTGAAATTAATAAGAAGTAGGTAGTTACTAGTAGACAAAGTAGCCTAACAGTGGTAAGAAATTGCTGTTGAGGAGTTCAATTATTCTGTAGAAGTCATTAGTGCATGAGTAGTAAAAATACAATGCCTTACAATAATACAATAATGCATAAGTAGAAAAAGGCCGAGATATGGTTATTTACTGCTTACTAAATGTGGAAGCAATTTTAATCAAAGTGGGTAAGCTTGTGAATAACTAATTTAGCAGGTTACCTCTATTGGCAGTTATGAAAATCACTCTCTATAAGGCTTGTTCTGCCTGGCATAATTCAGAAGGTTGGCATATACTTCTAAGAGTAGCCCAAGTCTAAAAAATAGTCACTATGTTAATTTTTGTTAGTTGATTAGTTGGCATTTATAACTCACATTCATGAAGTAGTCACACTCTACTATCTCTCTGTACTATTGAAGCAGTAGCAAAAGCAGGGAGGAAATTATTAATGCTAGGTCAAAATGGTTGCAAAAATAGTAAGGATGATAAGTAGATGAGCATTGCAGGGACAGAATTTGCATAGCTGCTCGATTGTAATTACTGCCATTGCAAGTGGCAACATAAGGCAGCTTAGGAAGAAAAGATAAAAGCAAAAGTGGAATAAACTAACTTTTTGACTATGAGCTCATTAACAGCTTCAAACTTTACAGGCACAGTATAGTAGCTCTGAAAAGATTTAGAACAAGTGTAGTAGAAGATAATAAAGATGTTTACTTTGAGAATGAGTCTGATATGGATAGCTGCAATGATGATGTTGATTAAGGTATTCAAAACATTCTTCTTAGCTTCTTGATTAATGAGTTCCACATAGAGAGATAGGAAATAGTCACTGGAATGGAAAAAATAATCAACTTTAACTCTGTGGGAAATGCCATAAACAAGCTGAAGACGTTGTTGTAATCTATCAATGAAGGTTTTCAGTGTTTGCATGAGTTTATTAAGAGTACTGAGTGGCTAAAAGTTGGTTGTTGAGATCTTTAGCTGAAAAACAAGGGTGAAATAGGCAGTTTATGTATAGTTTTTTGGTAATGAGCCATACTGGCCATTGTTAAAGGTAACTCTACACTAAAAGTGCCATCTTGTATGAAACTAAATGCATCTAACAAATGGTACAGCCAAAATACATTGAATTGTGCTTTACACACACATTTGATACTGACAGATGCCAATGATTGGCCCTGGTCTAGCATTTCTACCTTAAAGATAGAGAATGGATTATTGTAAGCAACTGAAGCAAGGTAGGATTCAAGTTGTTCAAAGTAAGCAACAAGGTTCTTATTATTGCCATTAGAAGGTAGGGGAGTGGTACAAGGGTTTTACTAACATGTATAAATGAGTATAGTATAAAATGAGACATGATGTCCCTCTACCAAGGTACAAGGTCAGTAAATCAAGGGACTTGTTCAAATTTGGGGTTATTTATACAAATATATTGTAAAAGATGCTAAGAATCTATAAGGTGAAGAGGTCTGCATGTGGTGATTGCAAATTATAGGTCAAAATATGAGGTACTTCCAATATGGTTGAGTGTAAACTGATTGTGGCACATGCATTGACTTGTTAATGCATATGGACATCTTTGATTATAAGATATCACTTGTTTCTATAATACACCAATTTCAACAACAAATGTCATCATGAGTGTCTTCCACTAGTTCAAGTATATTCATACATGTATTCATGCCACTAAACCCTCCTGCAGTCATATAAGAAACTCCAATTTGCCCTGGGTCACTCAATAACTGGGTAAGCTACCCCTATATTGTCCATTCATATTCATTAGAGCTATGGCTAAGAACCATCAAGTAGTATCCTTTCTTCATCAACTGAAAACAATAATAATCCCAGATCAATTTATAATCCCTTCCTAACCATCCTCCATCATCTATACTCTATCTAATCCAATAACAACAACAACTAATAGTTGTTAGTATTCATGTACTGGCCTCCAGTATAACTGATTGTGACATATGTGTTAATAAGTCAATGCATGTGGACACCCTTAATTATAAAATATCACTTGTTCTCATAATACATTAATTCCAACAACAAATGTTATTATGAATGTTTCCCACTGGTTCAAATGCATTCATATATATACTCATGCTACTGAATCTTCCTACAGTCATATAAGAAACTCCAATTTAGCTTGAGTTACCCAGTGACTAGGTAAGCTGCCCTCATATTATTCATTTATATTCATTAGAACTATGGTCAAGGACTATTAAGTAGTATCCTTCTTTCATCAACTGGAAATAACAGTTCCTAATTAATAAAATCCACAATTCTTCCCTAACCATCCTCTATCACCTATATTCTATTTATTCTAACAACTGACAGTTGTTAGTGTTTGTACACCAGCCTTTAGTGCAACTGATTGTAGCATATACATTAATTTGTTAATGTACATAGACACCTTTGATCATAAGGTATTAATTGCTTTAAATAATTTGCCACAGACATGTTTACTAGATTAATTAAAGTTTATAAAAAATGAGACAAGCACTTCTCAGATTTGCACCTCTTTGTTTACCTTAATATTATAGTCTATTGTCATCCAGATCACACATGGAAATATTTATTAAATAAAGTTAAAGCAGGTTTTACTACAGCTCTATTTTTATAAAGAGATACACAATGGTATATTAAGCATATTCTTATTCAAATACTTTACTTTATTACACTGAGTACTCTTTTCCAGATAACCTAATTTAACCTATTAAATGAATATTATTATTAATAATAAATGAAGATGTGAATGATAGATAAAATTAATTAAATACAAAAAAGAAATTTGATTAGTTTAACATTTCTTTTGATGTAGTTTACAATGTATGTAATATATTAATATTAATGGTTGATTTATTTCTTTTGACACTTTTTATTCTTTCTTGATATATTCCTTAGATTTTCACAATTAAGTATTAATACAAATTTCAAAGAGAAATGTATGGTTTTAAATTATCTGTTACATCACTCAGCTAGTGAGAATTTGAATGAATTAGCAAAAAAAAGTGAAAAAAATACAAATGCTAATGCTTAATAGCTAATGACAGGTACAACAGGTTAAATGTTAACATATATTAACTAATGGTTCAATAAATTTTCTGCAATTTTATACACAGGTACAATAGATAGTATATTAATGTATTTTAATTTACATTTGAAGGAATTTTTTGTAGTTTTAATTAAGAGAAATGGTTTTTTTGAAAAATGTTAAAACATAAGATTAAAATAAAAAATGTTGCAGTATACACCCTTATTTTTTTTAAGAGTAAGAAATTTATCTAATGTTGTTAATGGTAATGCAGACATTATACAGCAAGAAGAAATTTAAATGTAATAGGAAAAACTGAGTATAAATAATCTGATAATAAAGAAAGAGTATTTTTATTGTTATTTTCATTGCTATTGCTATTGTTGTTATTGTTATTGTTATTTATTTTAATCAATTTAAATAAAAAGATTCTTAAGGCTGACTTAAGAAAGGTGTAATTGTTAAAAATAGTTATGAAATCTACAGTAAAGATTTTATAAACTTTAATTTAGGGTCAGTGTTCATCACTAATAGTAGTTCTTTGTTGAAGATATTTAGTAGAAGAGTTGCCAAATAAGGATAATAAACTTTCACATACATTTAAAAGAGTAAAAAAATCACCAATTAATAAAAATAAAATTAATGTGAATTATAGTAATAAAAGCAAATGAATTATAAGCATTAATAATCTTCTTCAAGGTCATTGATTAACAAATAACTTTAGTTAAGTCATATTTGACATAAATATTCTTTATGACATTATTATTGTCATCATCTATATTAATGATGGCATTATTAATTATAGTTATAGAATTAGCTCATATAAAAATAAATAAAATCTATAGTAATAACATATACTATAAGTTTAACTTATCAGAGGTAAAATTATCACTATACTTTGAAATGCTTATTAAAAAATTTAAATTAACATTTGCATCATTAATAATAAAAAATAACTTTTTATCTTCAATAATAGTTTTTAAATTCTTCTTGAGTTTATTTCTTTATATCTAGTTTGATATATTATCATCATTATTATTGTTATTATCCCCATTTGTTTTAAGTAAATCAATTACTATGTTCAAATCAGTAAACAACCTTTAAGTATAAATTATAGTAATGTACAATAAAAGTATAAATTGTTAGAGATAGTTATGAATGTATTTAATATAGCATTAGTACCATTATCAATAAATAACAATTCTATATTTTGAATAATAAATTTTGAACATCTTTTTTTATGTTTTTTTCTTGTATATTTGGTATAATTCACTATTATTGTCATTTTGATTAAATGAATTAACTGTTAGATTCAGTGATGTGTAATAAAAACTTAAAGTGTTAAAGTGTTAAAGACAATTATAGATATATCTGATTAAATATTGGTATTATCATTAATAAATAGTAACTTTACTTCAATAATAAATTTCAAATACTTTTTTTTATCTTTCTTACTTTTGACTTAGTATGATTTAGCAATAAAGACTATCATTTTTAATAAAATGAAAAGTCAATTATTTGATCCTGCAAATTATGTGCAAAATTATAAAATTTTATAATCTTATATCAATAGATATTGAATTTATTCTTATCAACAATGTTTTTGTTAAATATATTATAAATAGTGTTAGTAAGTAACAAAATAACTTTTCTTAAAATAATCTAAATTTTAAAAAAAATTTTGCCTTTGGATTTATATATTTAAATTTTTTTAGTTTCAACTAATACAAACAGTTTATTTATATATTTTCAGCCTAGAAAATGCTTTAAAGTAAAGTAAAATCTAAGCTTATATCACTTAAAGTATTTTTTCAATGTAAGTTGATAAAATTCCTTTTTTTTGACATATTATGAGTTTTAAAGGATAGAAAAAAATATATGTAAATAACTATAGTAATTAAAAGTATCTAATTTAAAGTTTAAAATCATTTTCAATTTAACTAAATAGTTTTCCTAAATATAAGTTAAATGATGATAAAAGTACTAATTGACAACAATGTACTCCTTTAAAAGATACTTCATAAGTCAAATGTATACTTGTTTTAAGCATAAAATAGAAATATGCAATTGAATAAACTTAGATATTATAATTAACTAAGATGTTTACTATAATATTTAAAAGGAAATCATAATCTTTGCATATTAAAAAGTTTTACTCTTTTATATTGATAATATTTTGTAAAAGATCAATTACAGCCTAGCATTTGTGTTTATTTTTATCAAATTCCCCAGTTAAAACAAAGTTAACAAAGCAAAAATTATAAAATGAGTTATAAAACTTATTTGCACATTTAATAAACTGTACAAAGCTGAAATTAGATAGAGAATGATGACTGTATATTATGTGGGTGTTTATAAATACAAAATTAAATTAACTACAACATCTAAATATAAGAGTAACAATAAGTCACTGTGGCAGAAATATATATTTTTTCATATAAATAAAAATAACTAACCAAAATACATCAGGCAAAATATGTAAATAACTAACAAATTGACTGAAAAAAAAAAATAATAACTATTGTTCATACACTATGTATGAAATATCATTTATAAAAAATTAAACAAAGTATATAAATAACTAATAAATTAACTAAAAACTAGAATAGTAACTACTAGCTATTTGTACATTACATATAAAATGCTATCCATGAAAGGTCAAGTAAAGTAAGTTGTGCTAAGCTTAAAAATGGCAATTAGAGCTAAATACCTTTGAGGAAAAATATTAAATTAACAGATAATAGATTAGAGTCATTTTTTAAATAACATTGATGAAGTAAATGTTAGTTAATTAAAAAATGACAGCTGTAAAATTTAGGAATGTAAAATACTTTTTCAATAATAGTAAAACAATAGTATTTATTATCAAAGAGAAGCAAATAATAATACAACATATAACAATATATACTATCTTTTCATACAATGCAGTAAATGTTTTTAATCATATATTATCTTTCTATATAATACAGCATATAACAACATTAAATAGTATTGTAAGTCCTAAGTTTTCTAATAATACATGTAATATATGTAGCATGTAATAGTGAATTTTTTATTATACATATGAGAAGTTCCATTAAACTATTTTCATGTTAACAACAACAACTAATCATATTTAACTGACCAACATTTAACCATTGACTATTTTTATATTAAGTTGTATTTTTATAACTTTTTCCACTTCATCATTAATATGAATATTGATTTTTTATACAGTATATTAATATAAAGTATTAATTGTTTTATAATGGAAAAATATCCAGTCATGTTAACATCACATGTATTAATAAGTTGATGTATATAGACACTCCTACCCATAAAGTATCACTTATTTTTATAATATAACAATTGCAATAACTAATATAATAAGTGTTTTCCATTAGTTTAAGTATATCTATACCTATATTCATACTACTAAACTCTCCTATAATCATATAAAAAATTGTAAGCTTACTTATAAATTCTAAGGCATTTAAATTATAGTGAAGGCACATTACTTTTATAAAGTAACACTCTATATACACCTTCTTTTAATCCACAAAGTCAGTGTCAGTTTTACTTCAACTGCTCAAACTCTACACTCCATTTTATCAGCTAGCACTTTAGCTTATCTTTGTTAGCCATAAGCTGCTACTTAAATTCTGTATACACAATTAAAAAAGAAATAAGGTCTTACATTCATATTTCAGTAAAAAGTTGCTAGCTAATTACTGGACTTATATAAATAACTATGTAGACAGATAAAAATGAATTGACAAATTATATTTGAAATATTTTTACTTTGATTTTACAATAAAGATGAGATTATTGTTCATTAATATATGTGACAACAAGTTATATATGAAATTTAAACTTTAAAAAAAGGTAGTAAATAATAGCTTTTAAGCTTGATTTACTATCTCTTTTTAAAGTCTAATATATTTGTTTTTTTTTTCTAAATTTTTATTCTTGTTATTGATTATATTAATACATAGATACATTTACATTCAAATTAACACTTGTATATCTTAAATTTTCCAGCACCCTTTAACAATACAAAAAACCCACTCCTACACATAATAATTAAGAGTAAATAATTTAAGATTGCATAAAACAAGAAAAGATTCTATCCACATAATAATTAAGAGTAAATAATTTGAGATTGTATAAAACAAAAAAAAATTCTATTTTGGGTTGTGAGCAGTAGTGGCAAAGTGAAATAAGAACAAAGAATGTAGAAATCATACCTATATGCTTGATAACATTATAACAAAGATGGAAAAATAAAAATAACTGTGAAATAATTATAAATCAGTAAATATATAAAATATGAATTTAATTAATCAGTTTACCATTAATAGAGCAACAAAAAAAGACTAATAAAATGGGGTGCAATGGTGATGAAAAGCAATAGAGAGGTTCCATGAGCTTGATGGGCTCATGAATATAGTACAACTACAGAAAAATGCTAATATCATTCAGAAAAATGAATAGACAAAAGAACTTAATTGTAAATACACATATTATACAGGTATTCCACTTTTCAAGTTTCTTAGCACCTTTTGACAACTAAGAACAAATTCTAAATGTTTATACATTTAATATCACATCTACATAATACAAAAAATGAAAGAGCAGTATAACAACAATAAAGGAAGATTGTTCTCTAATAGACAAAAGCTGCCATTAGTGGTAAATGAGGCATGAATATATAGATAATGGTGGGATAAAAAAAAAAGATTTATTTGAACAAATAATCCAATTATTTGGCACTTGACTTAGTCAGAATAGCTAAATAAACCAAATTGAATGAATAAAAAAAATCATAGCTAATATCCACAAAATATCTGATAAATAATTAAATATCATGAAAAGTCAAGAATATTCATAGCAATTTAAAAACATGTTGTAAAGTATTTGTGAATAGTGAGTAATGTTAGTAATACAGTTCAAGATCATTAAAGTTGGAAGAAGACATAGGATAGCAATAAACTGTGATAAGTAAATAGATATAAAAAGAATATATTAAGGTCCACATACTATACAGATAACAACTTCAGCAACAATGCCCAGAAAAATAAATACACTATGGCTATACTCTATCATCGATGATAACATCAGAAAAAATAAATACACTACAGCTATGCTTCAACATTGATGATGACACCAGGAAAAATAATAAATACATCATGGCCATGTTCCATCATCAACAATAACACCTATATATATACTACCATCATGTTGCAAACTTTCTGATTATACCTGTACTCTAACCTCAACAACCTTAGTAACAACAATCTTAAGAAAAATAAAGATACTATAACTATGCTCTATCATTGATAACAATACCAGAAAAAGTAATAAATACACCATAGCTATGCTCCACCATCAATAATGACATCAGGAAAAATAAATACACTACAGCTATGCTCCATTATCAACAATGACACTAAGAAAAGTAATAAATACACTACAGCCATACTTATTAGAAAAAATAAATACACCACAATCAACCATGCTCCACTGTCAATAACAACACTAGAACAAATAATATATACACTATGGCTATACTCACCAAGAAAAATAAACACACTATAACCATACTCTACTATCAATGATAACACCAGGACAAATAATATATACATCATAGCTGTGCTCCATCATCAACAATGACACCAGAAAAAATAAACACAATATAACCAACTATGTTCCACTATCAACAATGACACCAGGACAAATAATATATACATTATGGCTGTGCTTATCAGGAAAAATAAACACACTACAACTATACTCTATCATTGATAACAACATTAGTATATACACCACCTTCATACTGTAAACTTCCTGATATAGCTATGCTCCAACAAACCCATCTCTCAGATATCCTGGAATGCCTCAACAACTCAAGAGCCATACCTAACCATGTTGTACATATTGATGATTTTTGCAATATCTAGACATTAATAAAATAGTAGAAAAGTAAGAAGTCATCACCACCTCACTCACAGAAGCCACCATCAGGTGCAAATGAGGCATGAAGGGAGCAGACAATAGTAGAAAGAAAAAAAAAAAAAAATAGATATATTTAAACCAGTAATTTGGTTATCTGGCACCCAACTTAGCCAAAATAGCTGGATAAACTGGATTAAATGACAAAAAAAAAATTCATAGCTGAAACATATACGAGAGGTTGGCAAATAAATAAATGCCATGAAAAGTCAAGTTAGCTGTCTTGGCTAATAGTGAAAAATATTTCCAACATCATAGAAAGATACTAGGAAGTGCTTGTGAGTGGTCAGCAATATTAGTGATATAGTTCAAGAATAGCAAAATTGAATAAGAGTGTAGAACAGTAAGACAATATAAATTATGATTAGTAAAATTGAATGTTAAAAAGGTTGTAGAAAGACATGTTGTAAAATTATTTTCAAGGAAAAAGATCATAGAATCATAAATATGGGAGAAAATGAGAATGGGTGTAGAAGAATGTCAGTAGACATAGCAGAAACATTTAAGCATACATACTTTGTGGGTATTCTACATCTTGGGTCTCCCAGCACCCCTCAACATCATAAAAAGTCCCTTCTGCACATAATAATCAATGCCATGTATTTTGAGACAGAATGAAAAGGAAAATGAGAAGCATTGTTTCATAAGTCTTGAGCAGTCATGAGGAAGCAAATTAAAAGCAGGTAAAGTGAAATAGGGCTATGGTCTTAATAGCATTGTAACAATGATAGAGCAATAACAAATGAACAGTGATAAGAAGGGGAGATGATGCAGGGTCAGTAGTAATATTGCACTGGTTGTGAAATGTTGCAAAAACTTGCAGTTATTTACTGACATAACCAAAGTTGGTTGAAATCTTATAGCAAAGCTTAAGTAATGTGACTGATGTTTTAGATGAAGTATATATACCAAAAGGACAAGATGCCAGTGCAACAAAGAAGAAGCCTATAAACTCTAAGTTTGACCGTAGAAGAAGTTGTTAAGTCATGGAGAAAGATTAGTCCAAGTCAGTCATGTTAGCATTATGTACATTAATAAGTCAATGCACATGAAGGGAAGTCTACATATTGTACACCCCTGCCCTCATCTGCATCATCACTTAGATATACAGATGAGGAATAGCTACCTAATGCTATTCACCCTTCTTGCTGCCTACAAAATCCATCTTACTAAAATCAAGTCATAGCCCCCCATCATCCCATCTCTGTAGCGTTCAACCTTATCAACCTTATCATGGTATACCTTGTTAAAAAGCTTCAAGATATTGAACTTATGGCCCTTTATTCAGAGGCAGGTGGTATTTTTGATTATATAGAATGTCATGAGTTGACAGTCAATAGTGCTGACAAGGCAGTATAGGTCATCAAGTGATTCAATAGAGGGTTTGAGTTTTCTAAGGAGGAGTTTGAACAAAAGAAAGAATGAAATGGGCAGTAGACATATCAATAGAAGAATTTATTGAATATCTCTGTGGTAGTGAAAAAAAGAAAAATGTAACAGATCTAACTTGAGCTAGTGCAACTAATTGTGGTATGTATATTGACAAGTTGATACATGTGGACACTACTACCTGCATATAGAATACATCCATAAAGGATTGGTATGAGCATCAGTGGAGCTGTGTACTCTAGTACTGTACTGGACAATGAAGTGCCACTTATTTTTACCACAACCACCATCCCAAATAGCATCTATGAAATGATTGACATATCACCTAGAGACCAAGCCTAATGTATGTTTAATTTTTCTCTGCAATTCAATCTTATTTGCAATAGATTATGTGCTCTGCACTACACTCCTAACCTGACAATCCACCCTGGATGACCAGATGCCCATTCCCCTTGCACCTGTCTGACTTCACTGCCAAAACTCCAAATAACAACAACCTGATGATACAAACTCACCCAGCCGAGCATAATGAGCTCCCTCTCCTTCTCTAAACTGCATGACCATCTCCTCTTCATTCATCATATATATATTACTTGGTCATTAACATCCCCCTTGGCTCCCTTCATTTCCAATCCTATATGGTCCACTGTAGAATGCTGCCAGGCCCACAAATGTAGGATATTAAAGTCAGTAAAGGCAGATGTATAGAGTCCTGTAGGCTTGACGAGCTTGTAGATTGTGAGATGGCTAAGAAAGTTCTCAAATGGTAATAAACAGTGTATAAATGTATAGAATGAGTTTATATAGACTTACTTTGCAGGCTTCTTGCATCTTGGGTCTCTTGGTGCCTCTTGACATAGTAATAAAAACCCTACTATGTGTAATAAGAGATGTGGCATAAATTGAGATGACCTAAGAAAAGAAAACAAGACATTAGCAGCATGTTTACAGTAATAACTGTGAGCTTAGAGGATAAACTATGAGCTAGAGAGTAACCTGTCCATGAAGGATCAGCTGTGAGCTAGACTATATGCTGCATATAGAATGTGCTGGCATCATATGCATTGACAAGTCAACACATATAGATACCTATAAAATGCCATTTACAAAGAATTAACTAACCAACTATCTATATGCTACATGTGTAATTCCATCAATAAAGGATCAATCAACTAACCAACCAACTAACTAACCAACTGCCTGCTGCATATAGAATGCCATCTATAAAAGATTGACTAAACAACTCACTCAACCAACCAGTGAAGCAATTGTAGTAAGATATGTGCACCTCACCTCATCTCACCTCACTCTATCTCACCCTCACTCTACCTCACCCTAGTCAGTCAAGCCCAATCTCACTCTGTTACTCTGACTAGTTCAGCCTAATCTCACTTCACCCTATCACCACTCTAAGCCAGTTCCAGCCTAATCTCACCCTATCACCCTAGCTAGCTTGTCTAGGGTTTTCAACCCTGCTCAACTCTGGATGTTTTTTTTTTCCTAATAACCTAATCTAAGGGTAGAGCTATGCCATAGTCCTCTGCTATTCTGGTGGTAGTGCTCAGTGATGAATCGACATTGACGCCTCATAGCAGAGCCATAAAAGGAAAATATACATCACCTAAAATAGGACTAACTAACACAGTATATTCGCTTTCCAAAAAAGTTAAGCTATATAAAATATATACATATCTGTGCTGCATTGCCCAGACCTTTCTGGTGACAGGGACTGCCACATCAAGCCTAGCCCATCAAGGCTGATTCAGATCCAGCCTGGTTTAGAGTATACCCAGAAACATCACAGTTTTCTTATATAAAAAGTTGTGAGTAAAGTCACATGATTCAATCAGGTGATACCACATGTATCAACAAGTCAATGCACATGGATACTTGAACCTCATGTATGCAGCACAGCATCCATGCTGCTGATTGTTGTCAGATAGTAAGGATTGTGCCTTAAGCATATCATTTAAAATGGAAGACATGATAACAAAGATAATATTTGCAAAAATAAGGCCTGATGAGACATAAAAAGTCAAAACAGATGGTTGGGGAGCCTCCCAACCTGTTGCCTTGTTGCGACTACTCTACTCATCTACTTTGATTATTGCCCAACAGCTCACTGTGCTCACAGTTGGGCTGCTGGATATCAAAGACCTAACTGAGTGCAGTGAAGTTAGGTCTAGGTCTAAGCAAAAACTACAGGCCCATGCTAAAAGCACAGACCATGGCTTGTCTATATAGAATGTGATGACCATTTCGTGGGAATTTCCTCTTTGGGTGGGTGCTTCAGTAAGCAATGACAAAGCATGACATAAGAACCTTCCTTTTAGAGT